>JAYJMI010724162.1:0-13285 GCA_036873855.1 Sarsia tubulosa
AATCTACAAAATGCCCCCGAGAATCTACAAAATATAAAGCATTGCCACGTGATTATTTTAAATTTTACAATTTTCATATTTACGTTTCTATTACGAGGTTACATTGTTCACTATAAATCAGTAAAATTAAAACACAAAACTTAAACATTAGTCTGGAAATAAAGATTTTCTTATCAAATTCCAAAAAATACTAAATTTACAGATCCATGGCTTAATGAAAATCTACCATTCATCAGATCGCCGTGTTGCGCACATTTTCACACTTTGAGGATTTCGCCACCACTTATCTTTGATGGAGAATATTTATTCTTAATTAGTTTCTGAACATTTTAATAGTCTGCCTCTGTAAAAGCTGACTGAATACTTACGTGGCTACAACGCTGTGTACGTGGCTACAACGCTGTGCAGTTATAGACCGTCATAAGAAAAAGACAGAAGACAAAGAAAGGCATTAGTAGAATTTTTACAAATGTGGGACAAATGGCGAATAACATTTTTTTATTTAGCATAAGCATTAAGAAGGGGCGTTGCTCAACCAATATGACAGATGTTTTTTGAAAACACAAACTAAAAAAGCTTTGATATGCTTCCACAACAATTGTGTTTTCATTTGTTACAAATTTTGACACTCCCGAAAAATCAAAATAGGCATTAGGTGGTTCACGATATAATTTTTCTATAACTGAAATAACTTTTCATTCGTCTTAGCCTACAGTTTATATTTTCTACAAATTAACACATTCTAGCAGAATGATATCTTCACTTTTGCATTTATCTGTTGCTAATGACGTAAAGCATTAACTTATCATTAATTGAGAACGGAAATTGGACCATTAGTTCTTACTAATGTGTCTAATAATATCTTCAATTTAGAACACTGCGAAGAAGAGTGCAAGCCAATACTTCTTAATCAAACCACTTATCCAAAGACAGCTATTACTTGTTGAAACAGCATTTTGATTATTAAAACAACATTTTGATTGTATAAGGAAGTATCTAGAAGAAGAGAAGCGGCATTCTTATTTTAATTATTTGTTTGGGCACTTAATTATTTGTTTGGGCACTTAATTGAGATTACTACACTCTCAAATATTTAATCGCTGCGTCATTTTTCAAGCAACGAGGAAATTTTTTTTTTTTTTGTTCTCAATAAAAACATCTTGTTTATATCAAATATCCTTTTGAGTTTTAAGAAAAAATGTGTCAAAAAGAACAAAAAACGATTATTCCACTCCAATTTCATATTCAAAGGGTATTATATTAAAAAGAAATAGATGATGTATTACTGTGCTACACATTTCATATTATGTCGAGAATGGGTTTTGAGGGTTCAGTGAATAAACGGGCGTATTAAATCGGGATCAAACAAATCGCAAAAGGTAGATAATGATGACTATCATGGGTTTCAAAAAGATAATAAACTAATTTTAGTTACATAGCTAGAAGTAAACGAAATTTATTGGAAAAATCGCATTTAAGATAAGACTGGGTTAAAGAACACGATTTAGAACCTAGCTATTAAAAAAGCGATAAGCTGTCTAAAATTTTACATACATACATATCTGTATAAAAACAAAGGTTCAAAAAATACAATAATTGTGTTTTCGTTGCTCTAATAATTAATTTTACACGAGATGAAAAGGAGTTTTATAAAGGGAGTGTTATAACTACTCTATAGATTACAAAGTTTGATTAGAAAAAGTTAGAGTACAGTAGTTAATATTTTAGAACTTAATCAGATCAAAGGATCCAAATTGAAGTAGAGATTTAACTGTCACTGGAGATAAACAATGAAATATCACGAGATAAAAAGTATAATTTGTGCCATAAATAGAAAATTAAAGTCTATATAGGAAAAAATCTGTAATGTTACATCCTTTATAAAAACAAAGGTGCAGATAACACAAAAATAGCGTTTTAGTTGCTACAAGGCACCTTTAGGTACAAATTGAAACCTTTGTTCTAGTTTGGAAAATATTAAGAGAAAAAAGTTACACAACAGAAATAAGGGAATTATTCTTATATTCAAGCAGATAGATAGTTATGAAAATGATCCGATGGAGATTGGATTCAAAGTTTTTAAACAACATGATTTGATATTTGTCATGTGACCTTAAGATTCCTTAGATCCTACGTCTACACATCGAGCCAATAAAGTGTGGTTTTATAATCATATTATATCTATTTCCAACTTGTAGTGATGAATTCTCAAAATTCTTTTAAACTTACAAACTATCAAAACACTTTAATTACATATTAATGACTCAAAAAACGACTAGGTTCGACCTATTGTCACAGTAATCTTAAAAGACTTATTTTTAACTATTCTCTTTTAGAACTTTTTTTGTAGTAATATGGAGGCGGTTTCAGCATAAATACAATCTAAATATAATCTTTGAGGGAAGGAATGACTTCTTTATTTGATAATTAAGAATAGTTTGTTATTAGTTATTAAAATAGATTTCAGTCTGATGATAATTAGAAATAATAATAATCTTTCGAAATCCGCCAAAATCTTTTTTAAAATGCTTTTTCGGTAAACAACTTCAAGTGAATTTGGCCAAAAAATTAACCCCTGCTGAAACTTTCATGAAGAAAGATTTCCCACTCCCTGAGTATCCTGTGCAAATTTGAGCAACTTTCTATGTGCTATCTATGATGGATTTTAGAGTATGGCTAAACACTTAATTCTTTGGAAGTACCATTACATCAAATTAGGGGGGAGGGGGGGAGTTGGTACCATTACATCAAATTAGGGGTACCGGTACATTAAATTTATACACCAGATTATATCTTGACATTTTTATATTCCAACATTAGGGGGCGATTCGACCCCGCTTATTTCTGGAAATATAAATGCTATGGGCAAAAAACTTTGTACACTTGTATTAACAAGATCAATAAAGAAATTGATGGCTTCAGCATTTTTTCAATGACGTCATAGTCTATGAAAAATTTTGCTGATTTTTCTTAAAAAAAGCTGTAATGTGCTTAATGTGCTTAATGTGCTTAAGTATGAATAATGATAATAGATTTCCTTCGAAATTTGAAGACATATCTTCAAAGTTTTCAAAATTTTGTCTGGAAAATTATTTTATGACTAACGTCGTCAAAAATGTCACATAAATAACAATTTTTGAAAGATATCATTACTATTGACATTGACATCAGTATTAAATAAGTTACAGTTAATTGATATTTCGTTATTTTTATTGGAGAAATTCTGATTTTGGTATCGTGCATAAACGAAATATCGATAGTTTCCAATCCGATCCTATGCACCATTTAGTGTAATCATCTGCAATTATGGATATAAACTTAAACTTCAGAAGAAATGAGTGCAATATTTGGAATCGTCGTCAAAAATATGTCTACTTGCAACATTTTATTAATTTTAGATAATCAAAACAAAAGTCACCCCTTAATAATTACCTCTCCCCATAAATGTATAGATGTTATGTGGGTATTACTTTTTGGTGATTTTTAAGAAATATTTTTGAAATTTTGTAATTGTGTATGTCTGGTAACGTATTCTTCTATTCTCTTTTTTTATTTTCTCTATCCTATGTTAACATTTCAGAATATATTTTTTTGATCAGTAGAAAACAAAACAAAATTTGTATGTCAGCTTGTTTTTTTGAAGAGGATTCCAATTGTTTTTGTATATTTCGCATACTGTATAATGTACTATAATTTATACAATGATTTGTATATTATGATTTATTATATAATATATATTATATTATGATTTGCAAGATTATTATTTACCTGAAGATTGTGAAACTAATGATATTTACAGTTGTAAATAAATAGTTGATATTTTATCCTGTATCGTATAATTCGCTCTGAATATTTTTTTATTCATCGAGCACTCACATATATTACAATACTACATCGATATATAACTCATTCCATATTGATTCGTAGTTAAACTTCTTCAGATAACAGTGCTCAATATCGGTGATAGAGCTATATATTAGTTGGGATGAAGTAAAAACACTTTGTTTGTTGGAACTATATTAGTTTCATGCTTTACGCAATCTTTCAGCCAACTTCCACAACGTAAAAATCGTTAAAAATCGATTAACGATTTTTACGTTGTGAAAGTTGGCTGAAAGACATGAAACTAATATAGTTCCAACAAACAAAGTGTTTTTACTTCATCCCAACTAATAAATTATATTATATATGTAAAATAGTAAAAAAGTTCAAAATGGTGGATTCCTTACGGTAAATAATATTTGGCCGCTAAATGCTAGTAATATGTTAATAATAAAAATCACAAAATATCAGGAATGTAGCAGATTTATTTTTTTAACTATTTTAAAAAATCTGGTATGTGAGAGGGAGGGCGAAACTTATGCCTAGTCTAATGACAAGTTTAGAATATCAAAAGTATATTTTGGTTGATAAATATTACATTAAAAATACCTTAACAATAATGATCCTGATAAAGAAAATTTGTATTTAACTCAATATAAATTCCATCAGGATGATAAAGATAAGCTACGTAGATCTTCATTTTTTGCAAAATTAACAAATTATCATGGTCTGACTAAAAGTGTCAAAAAGAGGTTCAATTTGGTAGTAAATAATTAAGTTAAATAATTTATAAAATAATTATCGGAAATTTTTCTCGTCTTCCGTAAAGAGTTCCTTTATCAAATCTAACACAGACATCGATTTAAGCAATAAACAAAAAAATCTTGAAATAGAAAGTTATCGTTTCTCCTGTTCTATTTTTAATGTCGATGTGATATACATGATACAAACACTGTACCAGTATGCTTTATCTATTCACAAACGATAACATAGTCTACTATACCAATAACCTTTACATATTCACGAACGATAACATATCATAGAGAAATTAAGTTTCCTTAATTAAGCAGTGTTGAGTTTTCGTTGTTCTTCCTAGACTACTAATTCAATTTTTCGGAAAACCATTTTTTAAAATGTAGTTGATGGGTGAGTTGATACTATTATAAAACGTTCCTAGCCTTAACCTTTTTAGCCTTGGGCTGACGTTTAAAACCTGTCTTGAAGAAAAGCCTTGTCTTGATATATCAGGTGGTCGTAATCGTTTATTATTTTTTTACACACACATAGAGAAAATTATGAACTATAAATATTTCAGTAAAATCTATCCTTGAAAAACGTGATTTTTAATCAATAGCCATTTCTTGTTTTTTACTCATTCTGGTCCTCAATTCGTACATATCTTGGTCCCTAAACTACACCCCATTCATTTATCAACTCCGTTTAGTTTATTTATTGCGAATTTTGGTTTGCAGCTATCCAACCTCATATATAAAGTTTCTTAAAAGCTTCAAAAAAAAGCAACACCAAAATATTTGCCATGTTTTTCATTCTTTTTATTTATAAGACAGAAATAATAATGAACTACAATCTTTTTAAGAATTTTTTTAAAAGGGAACTGAGGTTTGGACATGACTTTAAATCTTTATCTGCTTAAATGATAGTATTTCACAATTTATAACCAGCAGTGTTTTTTTTTAATTCTAAAATCAATGCTTAGTATACACCTTTCGTGAGGGAGCATGTCGCTAAATACATAAATATGAATGATGCTACTTGCTTCTTAATTCTTGGTCATGTCGAGGCAGTTTACATGAAATTATTTGAAAAATAAAAATTCATAATTTAGGCTGTAAAAGGATGTAAATAAATAAAAAATGGAAAGATATTTTTGGCCTAAGTTCCCCTTAAGTTACCAAGCCTGCAGTTGCATGCTCAATTAAAGGAAAAAAATGTTTTTGGGCTCAAAAATCAATACATACTTAAAATTTCTGCAAAAAAATATTATCACTAAGGAATGTCCCCTGAAGAAAATTTTAGCAAGTTTATATGCAATATCATTTGAGATTTTTAAGAATGGATCTATTTTACTTTTATTCTGCCCAATCACAGGATATACAAGCTTTATTTATTTCGAAAATACTCAACTTCAATAAAGGTTTCAGAAAAAATATTTGCCGGTAGATGTAGGTTTAAAGGTACAATGCCACTACTTTTTAGTTTTTCTTTTGTAAATATCTCAATAACTACACATAGAAAGTTGCTCAAATTTAGCCACGACACTACTGAAGTGGCTAATTTTTCATTTAACAAAGTTTTTGTAGGGATTAATTATTTTTGATTAAGACCTTAGTATGAGCCTTTAAAGTATATGATGACGACGCAAATTGCATGAATCATCGGTGAACAATGAAACTTTATCATGATTTTGATCATAATAAATTGATTCAAATCAAAGTCAAATATGATAAAAAAATTGAAAAAACTTACAATAAATATCTGGTGTGTTCTTTGTCTTGAATTCAAAAACCGTTTTTTGTATATCCGAATAGCGTTTAAACACAATAAGTTTTAAGTACTATTACTTGAGATATGATAATTAATTTACTCTATAACTCATTAACGCATGTTAAGCTGTCCTAATGAGAAGTAATTAGTACGATAATCATTCATATTTATAGCTCATATTCATCAACAAGAAATAATAGAGCAACGACTAGTATACCCTAAAAGTTTTGCTCTATGGCGGGAAAAAACTACGGTTTTATTTTTTTTTTTGATTTGATAGATTTATTTTAAGAATATTTTTTACATACAGACTATTTATATATATCGTATTTATAGAATATCGTATTTATTAATTTTGCACTGTAAGATTTCTTTTACTACAAAATAAGTGGTAAATTATTCATATGAAGAGAGAGACAAGTAACTATGAACATCAAAACATAACGAAACTCGAGGCAACATTTGAATATAGAATTGGTGTAAATTTGAAGATTTCTTGTAATATATTGCTGTCCCAACTAGACCAATATCCTGCACCTTGCTGAATATAGGTAAAAGATTAACATTTAGATCCATTTATAAGCTCCCCCGTGGTGGTATTATGTCTAAAACTTTTCTAAAGCGACAAGCACTCAAACTATCCAAAAAATTAGAAAATGAGTTATCCTAAGTTAAAGTTGGATGCTTAAGTATTATCTTTTTGAGATAAACTAAATTAGAAATTGACGTCACAAATTAAAACAAAATATGAAAACATAAATATTCATTAATGCAGTCATTCAGAGACCTAGCATTTGTTTATAATTTAAAAGTTATGTATTTTTCAATTATTGTTGCAAGCTGTGATTGCCAACCCCCTATGAATCTAAAGCTTAGATTTAAATAGATATAAATAATAACATTTTTATTAAGTAGGTAGAAAGGTTTTAATCTTATTAACATATCAGCAAAGAATGTTATATTCCGGTCATAGTTTCAAATCTAAATTTGTACTTCTAATTCCCTTGGATACAGAGTGATTTAATTAACCTTACCAATAGGATTTTAACCAAATCTTATCAGTAACTATTATTACTGCGTAATCGACTCATTTTCTATCAGGAGAGTTTTAGACTTAAAAATACGACTGGAATATATCAACAACGTTTTTCTTTTCTCCTAAATGACGATTAGTTGCTTAATAATGCTTTTAGTATTCCAGATCTACGCTAAAAAGAAACAAACACCTTTTAGTACTGGTCAAGCGAGACAAGAGACGAGACTGACTAAAATTGAATCTGACTGAATCAAAAGACAAGTAGGTTTGAATTGATTTGCATTGTTTTTTAATTGATAAAATAATATAAAATTTTATAGTAAACTTTTGTACTAAAAAAGATTTTTTGAAATAAATGAATTTTCTGAAATTCTATTCTTAAATAAGGTCGGCGTCACACGTAAATGTAATTTAATTTTGATGATATCTCTCATATCATAATATTATGAGAATGTCTGATATTGATGAAATATTGATCAATTAGAGGAAAGTCAAAAATTTAGATAATATTTGCTTCTGTTATTAATTGGAGACAACAGACTGCATCCGACCTTTATATACAAAAATCGCCTACGTGTAATTTTAAATTTAACTAATTGAAAGTGAACGAAAAGCTTATTTAAAACATCTTGAATATTATTTAAAAATAGAGAACAAAGCGTAAACATTCATAATCCAAGTTTTAGATAATATTTGCTTTCGATGAGTCCCAATTGGATTTTGAAATTTATGAAACATTTATTATATCATCATAGAAATATTTATGCATTGTAATTACTCTAATTAATAAATTTCCTTAAAATGTTTTGTTATAAGATTTCTATGATGAAAGTGGTGAGCAAAACTTAGTCTTTCAATGTATTTATTAAAGGTACTTATGCACGTAATTGTCAGAAAAAAATATCCTATCAGTAATTTTATCATAAGAAGGTAAAAGTAAAAAGGAAACAATGTGCTAAATATCCCATTCTGAAGCTTAGAAATAAGCCCACAACAGCACTTTGAAAATCGGGTTCCATACCCAATATGTGTAGGCAACACAAAGTACATGCGATTTCTCCGTCAAAATAAGCCATTTTCTTTGGAACTACACAAAGAAAATAGCTGAATTTTTTTCCAGATGCTTATGTTTGATAGATCTATCAGTTTATCCAAGAAAAATATGGGGTCAAAAGAAGCCCCTAAATTTTGAGATTACGTGGATAAGTACCTTTAACTTGATATGTATTTATTCACTTCATATGTAAAATTAGAAAGATCTTTACTATCCTTTAAACAGAAGGAGGGAAATTAATAGATCGGCGGATTTATTTGAATTCATAACGGTCAAACGTTATGTTTAATTGCACGCCAACGCAGAGCTGATTGACGTAACTGCTTCAGAAAAGCGGTGGAAGACAAGCGACGGAGAGCTAACGATTCAAAATATGGTTTGATATAATTCTAATTAAAATAGCGATCCATTTTGTGGCGTAATTACTTAGATAGCTGTTTAATCGCACCATAAATAAAGTGAACAGGAAAAAAACTTCTTGGTCACGTCTGTTTGTTTACGTTGGTTATTTTTAGACTCTTATGTCATAGATAAACATCTTTGCTTCATTTTTCTTGTTTGATAAGAGATCTATATAAGTTTGGAAGACTGTAGACCGCCTTAATATTTACCAAGTTGCTAAACAATCTTATTTTCCCGCCTTTTCTGTTTCAAAGACTAATTCATCTAATTTCGCGCCTTTTTTAGTTGATGGAAAGTAAGAATCGAAACTTTAGTACTGCGGTCTTTTGTAAAATAGATCCAATGGAGTATATATCTTGGAGTATAACTTTAGTACTGAGGCCTTTTGTAAAATAGAAATTAAATGGAGTATATATCTCCCATTCAGAGAAAATGAGCAAAATCTACAAAGCAATTACGTTTCGGAAAAATTTCGGTAAAATGCAGTTTTCTCATCTTTGTCTCTTTAAAGATAAACTTTATCTTTGTCTCTTTAAAGATAAACTTTTTATTTATTTTTAACTAAAACACAACAAAAGTAGTGAATAAATAAATATATAAATAACTACATAACGCTTTATCAGGTTAGGCCTTAGTTATCTTAGCATTGGCAGCCTTTTAAATGAGCAATAGAATCACACCATTCCAGCAGACCAGCAGATCAGACCATATTTTCAATCAACAAACCAGTAATAATGCACCATAATTCTCACTCTTATTTTTCAACTTTTAAAATCCCTACATTACTTAAAAAGCACAAATAATTGTTATTAGTCTCTAATATATCTAAATCAATTAAGCAGCAGCTTTTCTAGTAATTCTTTGGTTAGTGGGATTGATTTCATTCTTATTTATAGAAGAGTGAAGTGAACAAGAAGTGAAGATGCTTTTCAATGCTAACTATCCTAATAACTTTTTTGCTTGAATTTTTTATTCAGCAGGTCATTACAATATTCCTGATCAGATAAGACATATTTTAATATAATCAATAAATTAATTCAAAGAAAAAAAAGAAAAAAAAGGTACCTTTGAAATAAATGTAATTTTGATTGCCACGTTGTCTGATGAATCTTTATCTCCTGTTTGTTGTAACTTTATAACCGTTAGTTTGGTATAAAATCATATAAAGGGACTGAGAACAAGTGAAAAGATTAAAGACTGACGCATGCGACCACATAACGGTAATAAATGTAACCAAAGAATTAAATCAAACTCTTTAAGAGTTGCTTCTTTAAAGGTACGCCAACTTAGAGTCCAGCTTTTTTCTTGCCATTTATATTAGATATTCCAAAATTTGAAAGAACATTCTATTAGAAAAAGAATAAAGGTTATGTTTTTGCTCAACAGTGGCACACATACTGTGCATAAGTTTTAACATTAGAACTTTCCAGAGAAAAGTTTTAAAATGCACTTTCACGATAATTAATGTATTATTTTTTTTATATAGAAGCGAGCATACTTTTAGGGGGCTGAAATCCAAGAGGTGAATTAATTTTTTTTGGATATTTAATTTGAGTCAAAGATTATAAATTCAGAACCAGCCTTTAATATTAACATAATTAAAGAGGATTATAACGTTAATTAATTTTACCACTAGAATTATTGGAGATTAATTTTATTTCTATTATTAAATTTTTTATAGTCCCATAATCCATCGTTAATTTAAAATATAAATTGCATCATGGTCTTAAAGGTATCTACTCATCTATTTTAGCCAAAAACAATTATCCCTATTGAAACTTTGTGAAATGAAAGATTTCCACTTCAGAAGTGTCCTACTAAAATTCGAACCAATTTCTGTTTTTTCAAATCCACTAAGCAAAAGAAACCAAGAAACAATTAAGTTTACTTTTAATCGGCTGAATCGGATAAGGTGATTTTTAGCAGCTTTTTTTGTCTTCGAACTGTTCTTTACAATACAAAAATTTCAATACAGGTTTCACAAAAAAAGATTTACGTGAGTATGCACCTTTAACGTGTAACGGTACTATACTCAAATAAAAATTTTGATATAAAATATGGAACTTAGCTGAAATCAGTGCTATCATAAGCATCCGCCATTATGGATTCTTAAACTTATAATATGAGATAGATATTTAAAATCTTCGTCCAAACACAGTCTATCGATAAAAGTTAATATTTTTCAACAAACAAAAGAAATCTTACAGGCATCCTTTTTTCACAAGATTATTTCAAATCTTTTATTTATTTATTTTAATCCTAGCAATATCTTCATGACTTCAATTACCCCAAAATGATAGAAAAATTGAGTTTTTTCAATTTATTTTTTTTGCCATTTTTGCAGTTATAAAAAACGAAAAAAAATTCATACTACAAATCCAAATGTAAGAAAACATTTATTAAGTAAAAAGCTAATAATTGCAAATTCTATAGAGTCGGTGTTTTTTCTTTTTGTTTTTCCAAGACTCTCAAAACAGACTGTGAAATAAACGACGTATTTAGACGTTATACAATGCAGTCAACTATACTAAACATAGATTTGTGTTTAAAAAGGATTTCTACTCGTCAGAGATATGAGTTTGTCCCAGAAGAGAAAGGTGACAAATACTGCTGGAACTACTTTTATAAATTATTACGGTTCTACAGACTATATAAATACCTTATCCCTTGTGAAAATACTTTGCAAAAATAACCTTACCGGAACGGATTGTCGTAAATTGACAGTAAATTTTTTTCGAGTGCTTTTCTAATGCAAGCAAATTAATCCGTAGGAAACCCGAAGTCATGTTTAGTATACTTTTGAGTGTGGTCCTAGCGTCATTTATCATTGGTTTGCAACCACGCTAGACGAAAACCACTTCAAAGTAGTCAAATCAACGTCAGTAACACATTGACGTCATTTAAGACATTGACTTTATTCAACATTTAAAAATTACTTCATGAGTATGATGAAATATTTATTAAAACGTTGAAATAATCAAAATTTAATGATTTACGTAAAGAACTCCAGGCTCATATCTTTTGTGTCTACCTTCATTAACTTATGGCCTTAACTAACTGTCTTTCAATTTTATTGAGGTAACATCATATATTTCGTGGTAATTGTTGAAGCATTTTCATTTCATTTTCAACAGAATTTCCAACAGAAAAAGGCCCTAATCATCATACCTTTTCCTGTCTGCTTAGCTAGTAAAAACAAATACTGGTATTCCTTTAAGCCGATTTCCATACGATAAACAAATTTATTTTTCCATGATCAAAATAGATTATGTACATACAATTGTCTTACTTGTGCCAAATTGCATTAAGAAGTAATTATTGTTTGGTTTTTGGTCAATTGTTTTATATTACATGTTATTTATATTACATAATTTGCGAAATATGTGGTTAATAAGAATTTATCAAAGCTAAGGACATCACATTAACAAGCAATTTCAAAGTTAAAGACATCACATTAACAAGCAATTTCAAAGTTAAGGACATCACATTAACAAGCAATTTCAAACTGCTTATACACTCTGAAGTTTGGGAAACAATATTTTTGTTCGTAATCTATTCACATTCTTCATCAAAATGAACTCGCAAATTCAGAAGTCCGGAGAATGCAGGGAAACTGCGGGAGAATGCAGAGAAAATGACACTTCTACGGGAGAATGCAGGGAAAATGACACTTCTTATATAATATTGAAAATAATCCGTGGTATTAAAGACTACGTTTTTAGGGCTAAACCAAGTTCGTGAGCAATTATTAGTAGATGACGTATTTTGTACTATTATTAGACTATATGTAGTCGTTTCTTAAAGGTACTTACTCACTTAAATCATTTTTGTGCAATCCATATTGAAGTTTATGTATTGTAAAGAGCAGTTGGAAGTCAATAAATCTGCTAAAAATCTCCTCTTTTGATTCAGCCGATTAATAGTAAAATAACTCCAAACTTTGTAAAAAGCTCAATCTGCTTCTTGGTTTCTTTTGTTTACTGAATTTGAAATTCTAATATCTCAAAAACTACGCATAGAATTTGGCTCAAATTTTCACAGGATACTACTGAAGTGGGAATTTTTCAGTTCACAAAATTTCAATAAGGATTAGTTTTTTTGGCCAAAACAGATGAGTAAGTACCTTTAAAATATAATGTTCCCGTGCCGTAATTCAAACCCGTATATTACGACCTTCGACTACATTTTAAAGAACGGCTTTTTTCAAGTCTAACTATTATAAGAAAAAAGGAAGAACAATATCTTTAGTTTAACGGTGTAGCTTATACAATCAACTAGATAATTTAGAATGACGCCTTGGGGTTCTAGTGTGACTTAGTTTTCTAATTTGAGCCTAAGGAAACCACACGGTAAAAAATAATTTACTTACTAAGAAAATATTTCTAGGGATAGCAGATTTAACTCATTTTAAGTAATATTTTCCTGTTTTGAGATATTTTTACTTGCTAAGAAAATGATCTGCAATG
>JAYJMI010724273.1:0-13285 GCA_036873855.1 Sarsia tubulosa
AAATGTTAATTTTTTGATACAAATGCTGCTATAAAGATGCAATTTTTGCGTTTTTGTCAATGAAAGAGCTGATGATTACTATTTTAGGTATACATGTGCATTGTTTTGTTATACTGCTCGTTTTCTGCATGATATTACCATTTAATTGAAAAAATCAGTTGCTGGGGATCCAATGTCTATCTATTACTTTTTATGGACCCCATTAGTTTGTGCAGCTGTATTCTTCATCTAAATCCAATAATTAACTTTAAAAACAATAATCGGGGGTCCACTAGTAATTGATTGCTTGTTTTAAAAAACTCTAAGAATCTTTATCTTTAAAAATTAATCTATCCTTATCTTTATGATGTACTGATAATACTAAAAGGTATGAGTTCTTTATCTTTTTAGTTTCTGTTGATCTTCCGCAAAGCAGCATTGGGTGAACTTGATATGATTCCAGGGTTAAGCGCACTTGCTCAGTTAACTGAAATTGACGTGGATGAAGCTGGAGTTGTAGGTATGAAGGCTTATAATATAGTAATAATAATAACAGTAATAAGACAAACTACTACTTTGAAATGAAAGCCCTGGTTGATTATTATATTTTAACATACATTTTAACTTTGTCGTTTGAGCAAGTTTGAGGCAAATTAGTTGAAATTTTTCTCCACAGTACTGGAGTTCTAAACAAATATTTTAAAGTTATAACACATGCCTAATGATTTTTTGGGGACATCAATTTTATGCAATATTTTTTTCTTTGCTTTTTGGCACCATTGTTTTGTTTAGAGTCTTGAATAACATATAAACTCTTGTTTTGAAAATGTCTTAAAAATGTAAATAGATTTGAAGTAAAAGTAAATCCCACAAGTAGGCCTCGATATAAGCATAACCATATAAGGTATTGTTCATTGACTGATGGAAATAATGAAGGTATGACCCTCGATATAAGCATAGGTATTGTTCATTGCCTGATGGAAATGAAGGTATGACCCTCGATATAAGCATAGGTATTGTTCATTGACTGATGGAAATAATGAAGGTATGACCTCGATATAACAATAGGTATTGTTCATTGACTGATGGAAATAATGAAGGTATGACCCTCGATATAAGCATAGGTATTGTTCATTGACTGATGGAAATAATGAAGGTATGACCCTCGATATAAGCATAGGTATTGTTCATTGATTGATGGAAATAATGAAGGTATGACCCTCGATATAAGCATAGGTATTGTTCATTGACCGATGGAAATGAAGGTATGACCCTCGATATAAGCATAGGTATTGTTCATTGACCGATGCAAATGAAGGTATGACCCTCGATATAATATAAGCATAGGTATTGTTCATTGACTGATGGAAATGAAGGTATGACCGATAGCTAAGAGGACCAGCTGGTCATCATGACCAATGGAAAAAGCTCAATTTATTTCAAAATCAATTTTAGGAAAGCTTTATTTGAAAGTATTTATTCCCTAGAAGCATTAGAGACATGACCAAATAATAATATTTAAGTAAAATTAGGCTGTTAATAGTTAAAAAATAATTATTAGATGGCATTTAAATCAAAAGAGATTTTTCTGTTAAAATGTGATTGGTCATAACCGATGGATATGGGATGCCATTGGTCATCAACATGACCAACAGATAATAACACCTTATATCGAGGCCTGCAAAATATAAATTATAAATTTGTTATTTTCTTTGCACAGGTGCAAAAGGTTTCTTTGAAGCCAAAGCAAAAGCAGTTAGCGCTGGCAGTAGATATGAGGATGAGATAAAGAAAGAACAAGAGGAACGAAAAGTTCAACAAGAAGATGCTCGACAGAAAAAAGCAGCTTTTAAAGCTAGAGCTCAATCCTTTGAACAACTTGGATAATTTAGAATATTTACTTCAACATTGGCAATTTTATAAAGCAACCTTTTGATCCTCATTGATATAAAGCAGTGTAAAACTGCTTAAAGCTGCTTTTCGTTTTCTAAACAAGGATACATTTTCTCTTGCAGTATTGCTACCATTTAGGTTGGTTAGATTTAGGTTGTAGTCACAAAGCAGAAGGTCAATTTGCTATATGGCCTTATGCCTCATTCTTTCATGTTTTCCTTTGATTACTTTCAAACAAAATATAAAACTACAACTTGATTTATTCACTCTTTTTCACTGCCATTCTATAAATAAGTATAAATTAAAGTTAGTTGCTGTATGCCACTTCAAACAGAGGCTGATTTTATAAGCAAAGTTTTACCTTGTCTACTATCTCATGCTTTACTGAATTGGTTATGCTCTCATGTATAAAGACATTATATTGTTATTTTGATTCTATGTATAAATTTATAGGTTTTTTGTTCTTTTCTTTATTATTTTAGAAGTTATTTAATTTACTTTATTTGTTATCAATACCCATTATTCATATACATTATTTTTCAAGTTTTTTATTGTATTTTAAAATAATTTATAAAGTTTTTGCTTCATCCCATCATCCACTAAATTTAAGACAAAAGTTATTGTGTTTCTGTTCTTAAAGTTTTCTGTTCCATTGTAAATTTTACCTCAAATTCCTATACATTTAAATTTTCAAAATTTTTATTTTTAACATTTTTTCACATTGATTATAAATGATTTTGAATGTTTTTTAAAAGATATTGTAAACTTTTGTAGAAAAATAAATTTAAATATGAAAAAAGTTTATTTTGTTGAGTGGAGATATTTCTATCTAGCATGTTGTTCAAATAGATTACAAATACATAGGTTCAAATACATTAAGTATGTATATTTTTAACTGGTATCATCAAGCAAAATTTGACAGCTGCTTACAAGTCCTGGTCAGACATTCTACTATATTGGAAGAGATTTCTTTGTTAAACAATAAAATTTAGTAAAAATAAAAATGATTTTTGGACTCCCAGCTTTGCTGACAGAGTCATAAATTCAAGCTCATTTATTCATCTTTCCATCTGTTACCAACTTTCCTTTGGCAAGTTATTTTTGGACCCCCGGTTTCACTGAAGGGGTCCTATAAATTCACCTCTGTTCGTCCATACGTAACACTCAGATCTCAGGAACAGCTCATTAGTTTTTTCTGATTTTTTGCATAAAGTTAATGCATCATAAATGTAGAAAAGTGACAAAGCCCAATTTTTTTAGAAAACTCTTGTTGTCATATAAACAGGGTCAAAAGATCAAATTTTTACTGTCGGTTTGACCATAACACCCAGATATCAGGAACTACTCATTAGTTTTTTCTGATTTTGTATGAAGTTAAAACTTCATAAATTAGTAATTGATTCCTTGTTTTGCTTGAAGTTAGAAGCTTGAAGTTAGAACGTAAGAAGAGGTAAAAAGTAAAACTATTCCTATATTTTTGAAAATATATGTTTTGGGCAAGCAAGGCAAGTTTGGGCAAAAATTGACGTTTTGTCCTGTATCTCAAGATTCATTCATTATATTTTCTAGTTTTGTACATGATGTTAGAGCTTAGTAAGAAGTAAAAAATGACACCATTTCTATGTTTCTGAACATTCTTGTTTTGGGCAAGGAAGTCAAATTTGGGCCAAAAAAAAGATCTCAAGATCTGTTGATTAGATTTTTCTAGTTTTTTACAAGATACTAGAAAATGATAAGATTTTAAAGAATGACACTATTAGTAAACATTTTTGAATTATTTGGATTTTTCTGGAAAAGCAAGGCAAATTTGCTCTTAAAGTAGACATTATGTCTTTAATCTCAAGATCTGTTCATTAGATTTCCAAAAGTTTTTTAGAAGTCCAGCAGTAAATTTTTCTTGTTTAACCTTTAAATACAGTAGGAGATTGTTGTTGAAGTTGATAGTTAAGTGAGGCCAAGGGCTTGTTTCAGGAACAGGAAAGTAAATAATTGCTGGTCAATAAACTAGCAGTGTTGAAATAAAGTTTTGCAAAGAATCTCTTTTTACAAAGATCAAATATTAATACTATGGTGTAAATGTGAATAGATGTGATGTCAGAAGAAGTTAAAGATCGAGAAACTTTATACAAGCTCATAATAAGGTTTGTTAAAATTATTTATAGAATTATTCTAATGACATACAGATAACACAAGTCAACTAATGAAAAAATTCTGTTTTTGGATCCTTGCTGTCACAAAACGAGTTCTACATAGATCATCTTTTTCCCTATATTCACAGATTTCCGGATGTTTATAATGTGTTAAATGAATTAAAATAGACTTTCATCTTTCTGGCTTTAAAGACAGTAAATTCTGGCTGTGATTTTAGATTTTAACTCTATGGTTATACTATACTCTATAACTTCAGCTCTGTTGTTTGCTCTGTTGTTTGCTTTGTTTGTCCTTTCATATTATTCCCATGGTTATATCCTAGCGGGCTGTTGTCTTTATAAGATTATAGACAAGAGATATTGGTAAAACCTACAGTAAGTTTTAAGCTGCTTTTTCAGGTACAAGTTTTGTTTGTAAGAAAAACATACTTGTGTATAATGAAGCATACATTCAACAGTTAATCTGCATGTAATGTAATGTCTCAAGCCAAATTAGTTCAAGTTTGCTTGATAATACACTAAAATACTCTTGTGCTATCTAATATTAAGTGTGTGTTTTTTACCTATTTGTGATTTCAAAATCACAGATATCTTAAGAATGAAAAAAGATATTGACATGAAAGAAAAAGCATTATTAATAATTTTTAAAGCTCTACACTACAGGAGAAGATTGAAAAAATAGTTTAGAATCTCTTTGTGATGATTGAGTGAGTTGCTTTGAAATTACAAATTTTAGAAAAACATTTGGTATTAAGAAATGCATCACTCTTTTGCGAAAAAAATATGTGAATCGCAACATTAATTGGAAGTGGTTCAAGCAATAGAACAGAAGTTTTTTTGAATATAAATCCTTACGCGGTTACTTTTTGAGTTTTACATATTTTAAAGAATGAAATTTAGATTAATTTCATTTATTCTACAGTCAACTTCGTTATGATGGATTGGACTTGGTAGCATCAAGCTTATCAAAATGTGTCGGCTTAGAAGAGGTTGCACTAGCACCTTCATCAAGATTGTTAGAGATTATGAAAATGGGGCTGCAAGAGGAGAAAGAAGGTTTTCTTTTTACTAGATTATTTTACATAGAGAAGTGAATCATCATACATGTTTTTGAGCAATGTTCATATGAGCCCTCAGTTTTTTACAGGCTTTCAGATTTTCAAAAAAGTTTTGACATAAATTTGATAAATTTTCAGTACAATTGATATTTGCATGAATTTTGCTAGATTGGATGGAAAAAGTTGTTTTAGCTTCATTTTTGTTTTGAACTTTTTGAAGCTTACTTTTCATTTATCGATAAATTATTTAAAAATTAAAAATAACATAAACATAATATAAATTGCAATAAGTATTTTAAATTGCAATAAGTATTTTAAATTGCAATAAGTATTTTAAATTGCAATAAGTATTTTAAGGCATTTTCCTCCTACAAAGTAGTATAACTTTTATCTGTAGTGTGTTTTGCAAATTCAGATAAACATAGTCAGGCACTAATCTAGAAATAGAGGGCAGGGTCTGATTTTTCTGAAAAAGGGTGCTTTTATGATTTATTTTCTCAAAAATAGGTGTTTTTGCATAAAATTTGTAGTTGTTTGAAGGGGCAGAGTCCGAAATCCAGACCCTCTTTTGGGCTAGATTAAAGCCTGATAAATTGCTAAGAACATAACTAATTTAAATTTAATGAAGCTTTAATACATCGACTGGCCAGTTAGAACAAATATTTAAATAATGTTTAATGATTGCAATGAATTTAAAGCCCTCAAGGGTTTGAGGTTTGTTTGTTAGGTGAAATACAATTTTTAAGAAATTTAAAAAAAACTTTGTCTCCAATAAAAAACTTTGTCTCCAATAAAAGACCATCAAATTAGATTAAAGAATCTCTTTATTCCATGAAATTCTTCTTATTCTTTTTCCACAAACAACCAATCAAAAATTTAGTACTTTAATAACATTTAGTATATATTTGATTTAGGTCGCGAACCTGAACATCGTGTTGTTCCTGGATTAACGCCACTTGTTCAACCAGAGGCTGTAGGATTGGAAACAAATGTCAAACTTGGTTTGGATTTAGAGTACGAACGGGATGGTTAGATATTATATTTTTTCAACAAGTTTCAATTTTTGCTAATTTTTAAACAATATAAAGAAGTGAATGATCATGCAAACAGAATGGAAAATTTTCAAATAATTTGCTATTGTTTTCAAAAGAAACAAAATTTTGTTTGTTAGACCTGTAATTGCTTATTTAATGTTTATATTCTTGTAAAAAAAAAGAAAATCAGCATATTTTAAATATATTTTGGTATTTGATATTTTCCCATTCTGTTTGCAGGATTGAACATCTGGCTCAATGGCACGTCTCCTATTCAAACCAATTCAAAAAGATCTGACAAAAGCCTGTCTCGCTTATCCAGTGGTTTATTAGCTAACTTAGATCTTTTATCAAATGTTTCGCTATCCAACAATAATAATCCTGAAATGCAACTTCAAACAAATGATATACATTCCCCACCATTTACAGAAGAGTCTGATCATAAACTTGATTTCTTGTGTAATTTGGATTTAATCCCTACTCCCTTGCTCAAAGATTGCCCCATCGCTACTAGAAGATGGTTAAAAACAAGTGCTAATGTTACAAACACTTATGCAGAGTGCTCTACTGGTATCAATAATTTCGAGCTAGAATCGACCAATCAGATACAGTTTGATCTGTTGAAACACAATAGTGTAGTTAATAGTTGCAAAACACAAGCCAAATCGAAGTTAATGTTTGATTTGAATAATAGTATTGAAATTCAAGATAGTAAAACAAATAAGAACCAAACATCTTTGTTTTCATCTGTGTTTACCAAATCTAATTACATTGATGATTCAGCAAAAATATTAGTTAATCGAGTAGAATGTTTCAGCCCTACAAAAAGTATCGATTCTATTGTTTCATGTTATCCTATTCCTCATATGTCACAACCTCAAACAACTAGCTCAAAGATACAAGATACTAAGATAACAAAATGTGTACCGTCAGAGCCTTTACAATATTCTAACCATGCACATCATTCACCTACTTCAGGTGTTACATCAAACAAAAGCCTCCTTGATGAAAAGTCCCCCCTCCTACAAACTGATGAATTTTCAAGTGATCATGCAACATCTATAGATCATGACCAATGTATTATTCTTCGACAACAAGTCAATGATGAAATCATAGAGCAAGAAATCAATCAAACGATTTTTGCACAGTGTTCAATTGGCAAGACACAGGGATATTTTTCTGATATTCTTAAATGTACAAATAATCCTCTGTTGTTACATTCTCCTACACATAGCAGGATATTATCAAACATATTGAAGATAAAACAGTTTTTACAAATACCTTTAGTTGAACGACAACAAAAATACAAACAAATGTTAAAACATTTGAAAGAAAACAATGGAACAAAAAAGAAGCAGCAAGTTCGATCAGTTATTACCCAAGATGCTAAAGATAAAATGATAGCAGCATTTAAAGAAAACAACAAAAATATTACTGCTATTCATATACAAAACTTAGCAGTAGAATTACAGTTAAACCCTCGATCTATACACACCTTTTATAAAAACATGAAGAGGCGGAATAATAAAGTTTGATGTGAAATTATTTTGCATGTGAATATAATTATTAAGGTTGGTATTACTATGATGTGTTTACAATATAAAGTTGCAACATAGTTTATGTATAATATATTGAGGTATTTTCACTCAGATTGTCATGATGCAATCTGTTTTCACCCATAAATTATAAATTATGATTGTATGTAAATGTGTTAAACAGCAAGCATTGTTTAGATATAGTAACTGCTAAGCTCTGTCTGTCCATCCGTACGTCTGTCCATAGCACAACTCCTCAGAAACTGTTCATCAGTTTTTAGTGGGTTAGTGGGTTATGCTTTTTGAAAAATAATCTTAGGATCAAAAGGCTAAAAATCACTAATTTTCGATATATCTCTCCAGATCTTCATTATTTGTTTGTTTTTGCACATAGTTAGAGGTAAATAAAGGCTTTAAACTTACATAAATGACGTTACTCAGAAAATTTTTGTTTGCATGCAATTTGAGGTCAAAAGCTCAAATTTTTGTGCGGAATTGATGTTTCGCATAATATCTCATGCTACAGAGTTTCAATTTATTTGAAATTTTGTACAATTTTGTACAAGAAGAGATTAGTAAAGCATAGTATTTGATCCTAGTAATTCTGCTTATTTGTTGCATGATGAGGTCAATTTTTTCAATATAAATGTTGCTACATATGAATTTTGGTCAGTTAAAGAGCTGATGTTTTGCTATACATATACATTTGCATTTATTCTACAATACTGCTCATTTTCTGCATGATAGGTTCAAAGAGCAATTTGAATAAAAATTACTTTAGTTGCTAAGTTTCAATGTCTCACTTGTTATTTTTTTAGAATACGGTACAAGTCCCCCTGTGACACAGTATGAAACCCATTATGTAACCGCTCATAAAGGACCCGTTACTGCAGGTGCTTTTACGCCAGATGGTAAGTGATACTAATAAATAATATTTGCTTTGCAGTCTCATTTGTAAAATCTGGTGTGTAATAGGGGGGGTTAGAATCACCCTAACTGTTACTATATTTCTAATAATATCTCATGTAGAGTGTACATTATATACATCAAGTTTTGTAATCTTGAAAAATATGTGTTTTGTGAGGAATAAAAAGAAGTTTGCTTTGTTCTGTGTGTTTCATGAATTGATACATGTAAGGTTGGGATGTTTTGATGGTATTGGTGCATTTCTTATCTGTTTAGGACGTTTATGTTCAACAGGATCTGTTGATACATCAATAAAGGTGAAGTTTATTTGGACTTATTTTAAATTATCTTTATTCTTTAGTCTTAAGCCATTAAAGTGAGTTGACGTTATAATTTCTACTTTTCTCTCTTGATAAGATATTTAACATAATAAGTTTTACTTTACTCTCTTTCAAAGTCGTTTTACATGTTTTATGCTTTTTCAAGCTTTTCTCACTAATTAAACTGGTATCTCGTTCAGATCATTGACATCAGTCGTATGTTGGCAAAAGCAGCACAATCCCAAGCCGAGCGACAAGCTGAGCGAGATCAAGATGAAGGTGGTGGTATGAAGAATCATCCAGTCATCCGTACAATGTATGACCATGACTTGGTATGTACTCCAATCCTGCTCAAGTTTATGTTTGCTAGTTTATTACTTTCCACAAACTACTGTGTGGATTATTTTGAATTTTATGATAAAAATGTATTCCTGTTTTAAATTATCATAAAAATATACAGTTCAAGTAGATGTGCTCTAGGGTAATTAACTCTTACAAGCAAATACACTTAAGAATACCCAGATATGGAATAATGGTAGGTCATGGATTTTGCTCAAGTTTATAATATGTTAAATGTTAACTTTGAAGACCTGACCTTGTCTGATGCTCAAAATACGACAATTTAAAGGAAAATGTAAAATAAAGACCGAATTTTTAATCTCAGGCAATATCTCCTTTGTTATCTATCTAAATGGTACCAAAATTTCACCAGTTGTAAACTTGATGGAAACTAGGATATTGATATTCAATTTTTGATTTCACAATTCAAAATGGCAGATTTTCGAGAAATACACTTTTCAAAATAAAAAACAATTGCCAATTATCTGGTCCAGATATTGCCTGTTCACAAATAGCTGCAAATTGCTAAAAAAAAATTAGATTCTTCAAATATGGACAAATAAAATAATAAATAAAAAAATCCACTTTAGAATGTCTTTCCAATTTGAATAAAATATCCATTTGAAAAGGGGTACTATTTGCCTAAGAAAAGCCTAGAATTCAATTTGCTTTTTCCTGTAAAAACGATTTAGAATATTTAAAACATAGCCATATTTATTCTAGTTGATTTTTATGCTTTTTTTAGGCAAATAGTACTTTTTTTCAAATGCATATTTACTCAAATTGGAAAGACATTCCAAAGTGGATTTTATTATTTGTTAGATGAAGGTTCATATTTAAAGAATCTAAAAAATTTCCATCCATACCTATCTGTGCCCATGTAATATAAGGACCAGACTTTTAATATCCGCCATCTTGAATTTAAAATTCAACAATTAACTTTAAAATATCAAAGGCTTTCTCAAGTTTTACAACTAGTAAAATTTTGGTACCATTTAGATGAGTATCAAAGTTTAAAAATCTGGTCAGTAAAATTTGAGTCCTTATTTTCCTCATTTCTTAATTTTGCAATATCTGTGGAACTAGAAAACGTCAGGTGCTCAAATTTTGAGTAATTGCCTTTTTCGTAAAAGCTATAACATATCTAATAATGAGCAAAATCTATGACATAGCATGATTCCACTATAAGCCATATCTGGATATTCTTAGCTGCATTTTCTCTTACAAATGTTTATAAATGAATAAATCTTATGTAACACTTCATTTAGGCGGTGAACACCATCAAGTTCCATCCAACATCAGCTGTACTGATATCAGGTGGTGATGATAAGAAAGTAAACTTATTTGATTACACAAAATCAACAGTGAAGAAAGCTTACAAATCTATTGCAGTAAATAATATTTTCTTATCTTATATATTATTTAATGGACTCTTGACTTTGCTGACAGGAGTTCTTTGAATTCAGGACTATGTTTTATCTGATTTTTTGCATGAAGTTAAAATGTCATAAATGTAGAAATGTGACAGAACCTGATTTTTTAGCCAGATTGGTATTTTTTCAATATATCAGAAGATGCGTTCATCAGATTTTTTTGATTTTTCAGATCGTTTTATTTTATTTAAAGTGACTTTTCATTTAAGAAGATCTTTATTTCAATACCTTTATCAAAAAATTTGCTAAGTTGAAAGTATCAACGGAACAAACAGTCAATATGGGTTTATACCAGGTCCGGGACAACCCGCGGGAAACTCTTTTATGCCAATCAAAAGCTCGTATTTGGCTATACTGCCCAAAACATAATGGCTTCCGGCTAATAATTATCTATATTATTCTGTTTAAATAAATTTTCTAAATTATATAAATATTTTTGAATTGTTTTTAAGTTTTATACTACAACTAACCTGGATAATAAATTTAAATCCAAATGTAACATAACAATTAGATTGTTAACAAGGGAGAATTTACCAATGGACTCCCGCTAATCTTCATTGAAAAATATACTTGTGTTAAAAATCTGACTTTGTAACTTTTTTTACATATATACTGTACGATCTGATAACTTAATGCAAACAAGTGATAGATAGACATTGGATCCCCACTTTCAACGTATTATGCAGAAAATGAGCAGTATTGTAAAACAATGCAAATGTTTACGTATAGCCAATCATCAGTTCTTTCACAGAACAAATACAAAAATTACATCTTTATCGCAACATTTATATTGAAAAACTAACCTTTTGACCTCATCAGGCAGCAAATGAGCAGAGTTATAATGGAATTCTAGGATCAAAAATTATGCTTTACTTATCTCTATCATTGTACAAAATTTCAAATAAATTGGGAACTCTGTAGCATGAGATATCATGCGAAATATCAATTTTGTATATTTTTGGAAAGGTATCGTGAAGTTAAAGGGTCATGAATGTAGAAAAGTGATTTTGAAAGATCGAATTTGCAATCTGGGTACTAGTCATTGCTATGACGTAGGTTGATGGAAAACTTCAAACCGCAGCAGATAGATTCGCATCATATACTTTTAGTAGAGGATTAAAGTTTTATTAAAACAGCTCTTCTGAACTTTTGGTAGTTTGTCGATTAAATTTTTATAAGTAGTTACTTATCCACAAAAACACACCACCAAAACGATATTCAAGTGATTCTATGTATGAACTACATTAATACCTTAATACCAATATATACACAAGCCATTATAAAGTCATCTCCCAATAACTTCCAAAAATAAATCGCTAACAATTTTCTGTTTTCAACATGTATTTCTTTCTTTCAATTAAAATAACAATATTATATGATAAACAGGATAACCAGAAGCGAATACACTTTTAACAAACAATATTATATCCTAGAAATAGATTCGAATGTTGTTTATTGTTTGTAGATAAACAACATTCGAATGTTTTAATAGCCTACAAACATACGTTGCGCTAAAAAGTATAAAAACAACTTATAGAATGGATCTACATCGCATGCTATTGCTTTGATTGTTGAAAATAAATATAGAAGAATGTTTATGTTTGGAATTTTATTTACAAATTTTATAGCGATTTTATAGAAATATGAAAACAAAACTGTAGATGCTCCGACATCCGACGTGTACAATATATTATGGCTATGCCTTTCTCATTAATTAGATGGTTTTAGATTTTTATTGACGTAACATTGTGTCAGTAACCAGTATATTCGAATTTATGAAGTTTTAATCAAATATTGCAGTTAAATATGCAAAGCAACACCCGAACAAGCAAAGAAATACGATTGTTCCTGCAGTTTTTACGTTACGCAAAATTAAGTTTCTTCATCACGTTACGTCACAAAGTCTGTCGAACTTATTCTCCCCTGTTTCAAAAAGTCAATATGGCGGAAAGCAAAATTATACAGACATAACTTTGGATCATATACGTCTTCAAGTGCATAGTTGAAGCATCAAATTAGTAAAAATAAGATATTCGATATGTAAACTTTCAAGTGTAAAGTTATGGAAAAAACATGTACCTGTACATGAACAGATATTAAACCTTTAATATCTGTTAATCTGATTTTTTTGATTTTTTTTGCAAAGTTAGTGATAAGTATAAGGTATAAACTTAGGTGTATACTTAAGTATAGACATAGGTGTCTTGAAGTTAAAATGAAAAATTCTTGTTTCCATGGAATCAGGGTTAAAAGGTAAAAATGTATTGCTAAAATTCATATTTTTTCAATTTTTCCAGATCTGTATATCAGATTTTTGGACCCCCGGCTTTGCCGAAGGGGTCCTATAAATTCAGCTCCGTTCGTCCGTTCGTCAGTAACACTCAGATCTCAGAAACCGCTCATTAGTTTTTCCTGATTTTTTGCATGAAATTAAAACATAAATGTAGAAAAGTAGCAAAGCCCGATTTTTTTAGAAAACTCTTGTTGTCATGGAAACAGGGTCAAAAGGTAAATTTTGGCCCAAAAAATGACATTTTTTTGAATATCTCAAGATCCGATGGTTAGATTTTTTTTATATTTTGCACAAAGTTAAAGGGTTATATAAGTACAAAACTGACATAGGTGTCATGTTACCGAA
>JAYJMI010724495.1:0-13271 GCA_036873855.1 Sarsia tubulosa
CCCAATATACTTCCAAAACTGTTTATTGAAAATACTGAAATTATAAGAGATAGAGTAACAAAAATTTTGGGTGTTTTTAGTGACGAAAACACCGATTGGAAAAGCCATATTAGTTATGTTTGTAACAAAGTCTCAAAGAGTATTGGAATACTATATGAATCTCGCGAAATTATAGGTAAATCTCTACTGAAACAGTTGTATTATTCATTTATTAAAAGTTATATAAGTTATGGTAATGTAGCCTGGGGAAGTACCCATAAACCTAAGTTAGAAACTCTCTTTCGCAAACAGAAACATGCTCTACGAGTGAGAACTTTTAAGGACAGGTATGAGTATACCAGATATTTATTTATAAACCTTGATATATTAAATATATATGAATTAAATATATATAATATACTATGCTTTTTGTTTAAATGCAAGATCCAGAAATGCCCCTCTATCTTTTTCCATCTATATACAATACTCGATTAAAAGGTGTTCTAAAAGAACCTGTTTGCAAAACAAAACAAGAGCGATTTAAGATTACATATTGTGCTCCACATATATGGAAAAAGTATGGAAAAATGGAAATCTTTTGATAATTCACAATATTGAAAACTTCTCAAAATTCAGAACAGAAATCAAAAAAGCTATTTTTAATTGTGACAATATAATTGACAATTATTTCTAACGAAACAAATCAATTTTGCATTTTTTTTTCTAAAAAAACAAAACTTCTAATCTAATCTAATCCAATCTAATCTAATCTAATCTAATCTAATCTAATCTAATCTAATCTAATAATGTTATTGTAGACTTCATTTCAAAAATATTTTTGTGATATAAAATTAATAGGTTGGCTAGTTCCAAGCCCTTTTGTGTTTTTGCTAATATAACTTTTTTTTAAAATTCAGATTAATTTGAAAAAACATTTTTTCATTTTTGAAAAAATGTACTACTTTTGCGGAATTGCTTCATCAGCAAAAAAGATGAAATGGCCTGGAACTAGCCAACCCATTAATTTTTTATGTCAAAAATATTTTTGAAATGAAGTCTACAATAACATCTTTAATCCTACCAATTTCTATCATCTGAATCATTATACTTTCAGAGATATCTCAAATTTATTATTTTCAGAAGCAATGCTTACAAATCGTGACGTCATAGAAATCATATTGAAGCCACCTGATGCAAATACTAAAAGTCCCATAACTTAAGAACGAAAAAAGGTTTTAACATGAAATAAAAAGTATTGTTCATAATTTTTGGAGCTCTTTCATATGGCACCGAAACAGTAGACAATCCCTTTAACAAAAAGTCAGGCTAAAACTTTTATTCGTGTTTTTAAAGAGCTATATAGAACAAGAAGCGAAACTTAGTATACTCCCAAAATTTCGCTTCTTGACGACAAATATAGGATGATGTATGATATCATATATAGAGTTGTCTTTGTATAAATAGGATACTTAGTCTTGAATAAGCTGAGCTGTACTTTTACTTTGCATTGTAAACTCTCGTACCGACAAATTTTTGTTATTAGAGTTTTATGGTTTGGTCAAAAAACAAGTCTCTAAAAATACTACTAGAAAAAACAACAGCTTTGTTACTTCTAGATAAAAACGAAACAATGATAAAAACTTACTTTAAGTTCAAATTTTTTGGAGTGAATGAAAAAACAGCTTCGTTATAAACTTTTTAAAATACTCTACGAGATTATAAACTACTATCTTAATATAAAATAATGGAGATAATGCATTCAATTAGTTCGCCTTGCTACACGAATGTTGTGAACTATCGCATGTAATTTAAAATCATGTAAATCCACTGTATTGTTTCGTATCACTTTTAAATAAATCTAAATAATATTATTTATGTATTAGTTCCAAGGTAGTTGTATCTCCATTATTCGACGATTATTTATCCTCGCTATTACAGCTTTGACTTTAAAAAGATTAAGTTCAGAGAACATTTTTAATTTTCCATTTAATGATAACTAATTAGTAATTAACAGCAATATAAAGCAGAGGGATTCTGGATTACAAAGTTTAGTCATGAAACTATAAATAAAGGGAGACATATGTAGTTGACTTCTTTTATATCATCCATGATTCGATATGTCATTAAGTTATACACTAAATAGGTCATTGAAAGGTGTGAAATGGAATTTTAATTAGCAATTTAAAGAATGGATTGGCTAATTGCGATATTTTTGTCAAAAACTTGTGCCTTTTTAAGGGTCTATGACTTTGGATTTCCGAAACGCAGTAACATGAAACTAACTACAACTAGAAGTTTATTCTTTCATCTGTTAACAGTATGCACGCCGTTGTCAAGCCGCACCGTTAAGTGTGTTTAACATAAAGATGTTTGACCATATATATTCGCACCTGTGACGTAACTTTTTTATTTTATTTATTTAAACTAATGCTTTTCCTGGGCTAACAAAACATTTTTAGAATTTTTCGTTAATATTTTTTTGTTCAGGTTACAAAGGAGCTTCTTTTAAAACAAAGTTGTTAGCTACCTTGCCCTCAGTTCCCCTTTAACGACTTCTTTTTCCAAGAAAATATAATAGGAAGACAGTTGCGTTATAATTGTTCGACAATAGAACGACTAAAAACAAATGTCTTGAAAGCCTTTTCTCAACTGATCAAGGTCAAAACGATTTAAGAAAACTTAAAATATATTATAAACAGATGCATCTTATCTTTAAATAACAAACTCTTATAACCTTATAGTAGCCCATGACGAGTTTTACACCCCATAAAGTACCAAAGGTTCGAACCAAAAATGATTTTATTATTGCCTAGGAATAATATATCGATTGGTCAGTCAGTCTGGTTCTTGGGCGTTTGGGCCCCAGAATACCTGGCAAATGATCCAAAAGGGACCCAATTCACCTCATTAAGGTAACAAGCTGAAATTTACTGAATAGCATCAACTCGTGTTCAGTTTTCATATAACATTGGGGCTAAAGTGGGGGCAGACTCCCCAGCAAAACGGAACAACGGGGTCATGAAGTTACTCCATGAAGTACCATCATGAAATTTCGCCAGATCTCAAAAAAATATAAAATAACCATATTTTCTGAGGACTTGTAGAAATATAGAAATTTTTAAATATGTGCAAAACTCGAAATTTACAGACGAACTTCTTAATCGTGTATTTTTCTTGAACCACTAATTGATTTTGCTTGAAATTTGGCATGATCAAAACATGGCATCAGAGGTACAATATAATGAAATTTTGGATCTCAATTATCTAGGGATCGTCAATAAGGACCCAAAAAGGGTCATTTTGGACAAAAAAATACAGTTTTAATAAAATTACACTGGTAACAATAGTTTAGTCTTATTTTCTTGTTTAGAAGCAATGACTGTGCATTTTTAATGATTATTGTATAAGGAAGAGAAACTAGTTTCAAACTAGTTTTTGCCCATTTGTACATTTTACAGACCAGAATAAAGAGACAACAAAATGTTAGGATATAACTACTAAACCTTAACTTTAGACAATGGTATATTTTATTTATGTACATATTTTAAGTATGTATCATGCAGCAAACCTTACCCACTACACCAAAATACTTTTATATTAACTATTTGTAATTTTCAGACCAAACAATGTTTCCCATTATTGGTCTGTAAATTACTAAGAATTCACCACTAGAAATTTAAAATACATCTTTATACGATTTTGATATAAATTTTCATTGATCGGGATGTTTTTAAGTAACATGAAACTATCATTTTCAGTATTGCTGCATTAATTTGCAAAACAGAATCTTTTTTAAGTTCGAGTATATATATTTTTGTTAATTGAATATATACGTTGAAGGCGTTCAAAAGTTTCAAAAATTATGAAGAACATTTTTTTAAAAAAATTGTATTTGTATCAACCTCGATCCCAGGACCTCTTTCTTCTTTTACCTAATGATGTCGGAGAAGAATATTCTGGCGTAAGCCCCACATCATATCGATTCTGATTGGCTGGCGGAATTCATTGAAAAAAATTCCTAAATTTTTCCGATTGGTAATTCGGATTTGTTTGTTTACGGCAAGCAAAAAATATAAAATATAGACCAGAATGAACAGAACTTGTTTTTGCGTTCGGATTTCAACTACAAAGTGGAAATGGTTGTATTGTAAATAAACGTCACTTAAAAGGGGAGATAATGTATACTTTTAAAGCATATTTTGTAAAAATCTATGTATAGCAACTTGTCAAATAAGAGGGGGGGGTAAAGAAACACAAAACTGGATTCAGAGAAAACTTTATATTAGTGATAATATAAGCCGGTTTTACCCTATATACGTAAAAATTAGAACATTTACAATCCAAAAAATAACTTCGTCAAGAAAACATTTCGAGCAAATGATAAAATTTGAGATTGGTAACGAATATTGTTTTCTTTTCCGTGAAATATTGATACATGTTGAGAGAGCATTTGAATATTTTTTTTCACTATTGTAGCTTTCAAAATATTTTAAAAAAGTTTCTTTGCTTCTTTCCTTTTGAGTATCTTCATTTAGTTTGATAAAAGTATAATAAAAGTAAATTTAAATTAATTGAGAACTTTCTAGTAGAGGTTTGTTTCTGTTGCTATAAAATATGTTTGTAGTGCGCATGCGAGTCTACATCGTAGGCTAATATACTTACTATATATAAAATAGGATATAAACATAAGATATACATACATTATATTAAAGAGATTTACTCAGGTGTTTTGGGCAAAATAATTAATCCCTACTGAAACTTTGTAAAATGAAAGATATCGTTGTTAGTAACATTCTGTGAAAATTAGAGCCATTTTCTATGTGTAGTTTTTGAGGTAATTATATTTTAGAATCAGTAGTCGAAAGGAATCAAGAAGCAAGTGAGTTTTTTGCAAAGTTGTTTTAAAGACTGTTTCTTGTGATCTGGCTGATTCTCACAAGTATATATTCACCAGATTATTTTAACTTGTCTCACACTGCATTTTACAATACATTAGTTTCACAAAATAGCTTTACCTGAGTAAGTCCCTTTAATCGATTGCTATATAAATAAAAAAAACTATTCAAATCCATAAATCCATGATGATAAAAGCAAATAACCGGCACAAATATGTAATGCCTCATACATAAAGAAAACAAAAATTAAATTCATGACTTGGATTCCTTTCATGTAATAGTTTCATTTAAGCTAATTTTTGAAATCCAATCCAAAGAAATCAATAATTTCAAAGATACAATGAACTTGTAATAAAGCAAATAATCACAATATGTTGATGAAACGTAAATATCATTAGACATTTTTGAAAAAATTATAATAAAATGATTTGCAACAGAAAAGGACTTTTTGACCTCCTAATACAGCAAATGAGCAAAACATTCTTAAATATTATACTTTGACCTATATTAAATCTGTTACCAAGCCACCCTATTTTTGGGTCGAAATTGAGCCTTTTTAACTCAGGAGTTTACCAAGACTACAGGAGTTTTCAACTAAAGTAAGTACAGCTTTTGCTCTACCATACTTATTGTAGATTACGTATTGTTTATAATTATAACAAGAAAACGGCACTAGCGTCGCATAACCTGCGCTAACTTCAGTCTCAAAATGAGTAAAAGCGCTTTTTGCTAACGGTGTCGTTAACTGATGGACAGGGGTGAACACTTTTTAACAGTAAAGTGCTTTAAAGATTGATGTAAATTTTTGTGTCGCAATCTTTACTTGAACAAATTTCGAAACTTCTACTACCATTAATTTCTCATTTGCTAATATTCCATAATCATTAAGAGGATTTAAAGTATCTTCAATATTACTTTCAATCTATGGTTCATTACCCCCATTTTACCCTTATAGCAGATACCACATACATTTTCACATGAAGATTCTATTTTTTTGGTTCAATTCATACTTACCACCATGTAAAGTTTTAATGAAAAAGAACTGAAATTGAGGACAGCAGTACGCATTATCCCTTTTTGCCCTATTAACCTTATAGCAGGTGTTCTCTTATTCTCATAAAAGTATGAATTATAACTTTTTTGTCCAATTGATACGTACCGCCATGCAAAATTTTAAAGAAAAAAGTGAAACTGAGGGCATCGGTACGCACTATCCCATCACACCCTATTACCCTTATAACAGGTGTCAAATACATTTCAGGTAAAAGTTTCAATTATAATTTTTTTTGTCCTATTGATACCTACCTCTATGCATTGTTTTCAAGAAAAATAATGAAATTGGGGGCAGCGGTACACATTGCCCCCTTTTTTACCTTTTTACCGTTATAGCAGGTGCCACAAACGTTTTCACACAATGATCACAAAAGTAAATAGTTGTGCCCTAATAATACCTACCTTCATACAAAATTTCAAGTTTGAATAATATTTCTCCTAGCAGCTGTGACAAAATATGTTTTTACCTATTTGGGGTAATAACAGGCGTCGCAGACATTTTCAGATAAAAGTATAAAAATCTAAAATTTGTTCCAACTAATACCTACCTTCGTACGTGATTTTAAGGGAAAAAAATTGATACTGAGGGCAGTGGTACACGTTACCTCTCTTTTAACCCTGTTACTCTTATGACAGGTGCCGCATAAATTTCATCATAAAGGGATGATATTCACAAATTGCGACCTATTGATGCCTACTTCAATGCAAACCTTCAAAGAAAAAAAATAGCACCATGGGCAGCAGTACGCATTAACCCATTTTTCCTTGTTACTCTCATAGCAGGTGTCCAAGACATATCTACATAAAAGTATAAAAAATAAAAGTTGGGTCCTATTGGTACCTATCTTCATGCAAAATTCCGAAGAAAAATAAACAAATTGGGAGCAGCAGTACGAATTTTACCTTTCCACCCTTTTATTTAGGTGAAGCGTATTTTAGGTACGCTTTGGAGAGTGTAAATGACACTTTTTTGTGACCATCAGAGTAAAACAATGAAAATAAACAAAACAACACCAAAAACATTATTATTTTGACTTTTTATTGACAAGAATATCTCTCTTAGTGTATTAAAATCAAATAGTTATTTCTTTAAAGAACGAAACATCACACAACATGTTTTGTTTGTTTTCTCTTAATTTACCCCCGTCTTTCGTTTAATTTTTTGATAGTCACGATTTATGCTATTAACTGTATGTTTGTATTATTTATAGAAATATTGCTAATTGTATGTTTTTAATTAGTACTCAAAACAATACAATTCAAAAATTTAAAACCTTATTAGATAAGGATAATCGAGTATAGGCAATCCATGATTAAGTCTAATACGCATTTCGTCTAATACGTACGAAAACATGTGGAGATAATTTTTTTTTTATTTATTTTGTTGATATCTTTTTTTAACGTTGGAATACAAGAAATAGCGTGAACTAATAAAATCCAACAAAATAAATATCACATATATAATAATATATAATACATTTACAAATCTAATCAAAAAGCAAAAAACAGCTTTAACTGCATATTATGCATGAACAACGGATTTTTCCATAATTTTTTAGTTTATTTTTAAATTCACCTATGGAATTAGAACATTTAATGTCGTTTGGAATTGTATTCCAGAGTAATGTATTACGAAAATGCAAGCTATTTGTTCCAAAATGCCTTGATTTAGCTTCTGGTAAGACCAGCATTTGACCTCCTCGGAGGTTATAAGGAAATGATTTTTCAATAAAAAATGTACACATAAATTCCGCACTTAGATTCAAAGTCATATTAAAATCTCCCAAAATAATATAAATATCATAATATTTTACAATAATAATCAATAAGATCAGAAAGTTTACTGAGGAAAATATTTTTTAATTTTTAGATGGTGGTCTATAGATTGTAATAAAAAGCCACTTTTTCCTGCGAAGATTTATTTCAAAAAAATTACTTGGACTTCTGGTTCTATTAGATATTTTGTAAGTAATCTTGTTGGGATTGTTGATTTGTCATAAACTAAAAGTCCCCCAGAATTTCTAGAAACATCCAACCTATAAGGCGAATGATATTCATCTAAATGGAATTGTGAAGTAGGAAATGAAGGATCAATTTTTGTTTCAGCAATCATTAGTATATCTAAATTTTTCTCTACGATTGTGTTCAAATTAGAAAACTTATTTCGTATAGAATTTATATTCAGATAAGCAAATACTATATTGCCTACATTATTTTGACGTAGAGTTTGCAAACACTTTGATATATTACTTGTGCATGCAACTCCATTATTAGACCCTTCTAAAAAACTTCAATTTAAACCTAAAAAATCATTGAAGTAATTTTGTAGTAAAGTTGTACCTTTAACATTTAAATGTACCTTACTACCATTAGATAATCAAAATTGATGTTATCGTTACAAATATAACCAATTCTTTTTCTTTCGCACATGAGCATTAGATCGTGGTTAATTTTGACTACTTGATCAGCATAGTCTCCATCATTACGATGTATTACACCTGAAATAACGATCTCTATATCTTTATTGCAGCTCTGCATTTCATTAACAAGTGCTTTGACATTTTTTAATGATTCTTCGTTCTTCGTAATGTCGTTCGTACCAGCGTGTATTAAAACGATGTTTGGATTTTCATCTAATTCTGGTATAACATGATGCACTATATGTTTTGTTGTAGCTCCTCGATGACATCGAATCTCCGTTTCAAAATTTGTGAATTTTGAATAATTAACAAACTTAATGATAGAATCTCCAATTATCAAAAGCTTCTTTTTAGGTGGATGTCTTAGTCTGACTGATGGTTGATCGATTGATGTATGTTGATAAGAATTACTTTCACCGTTATTGTTGAATCTATCATTTGTGTTAAATCTATCATGATGGTTAAATCTGTCGTTATTGATGATTCTTTTATTAGGACCATATCTATCATTGTTGTGGGTATATCTTTCACGAGAAATATATCTTTATCGGAACCAGTTTTATCTCGATTTTGATTAAGTCTTTCATTGTTATCAAAATTGTTGTATTGTCTGCCATTAATATAATTACCGCCCCTTTTTCTATTGTTGGTGTTGGTATGATAACTAGTTCCTGTATTGTTGTTGTGACGACGATCCAAATAACTGTTTCTATTAATATTGCTATTATTCGAATATTTACTACTGTCCATACGTATGTTGTCATACGTAGATTTGTTTTGATAACTTTTGCGTCTGTTTTGATGTTGTACATGACGTTGATCGTTCGTCTCTTTATTGTGTTTCGTTAGAATTTTAATGATTTCCTGTTGATTGCTATTCTCTTCTTTGAGACGCTTATTTTCATTTTCAAGTTGTTTAATTTTTTCGCTAAAATTTTCGTTTATTAAAGCGGATTGGGGATTGATAGTTTGATCATTTAGTCTATTTCGCTGTTAACTTCTTCTCTTATAACGTTAAAAACATTTGTATCATTGCTTACGATTTTTGTTGGAGTAGCAAATGGCGTTTCTGTGTTATTGATAATTGGAGTGGCATTATTGTACGATTGCAAAGACGGATTAAGAATGGCTGTCTTTGCAATAAGTGTTGAAACATGACCATCATTTAAAGAGTAATTATCTTCTTCTTCTATAGTTGACACATCGATCGGTATTTCGGGTGATAACTCAAGCGGTATTATTTGGCTCTCCTCGATCGTTGTTTCGATTGATAGCTCAGATGATGACGATATCTCAATCGTTGCTTCGGGTGTTTCTGTAGACGGTGTTTCATTTCTATCTGAACTGATGATGTTAAATTTTTTATCAATTGTATTACTCACTTCAAGATTTGAGATAATCTCTTTAATTACATCAATATCAAAATTAGGTGCAAAATTTTCGTTCACATAATTCATAATTCTATTGTGTGTGACTCTTTCTCTATTAAAGTTTTTAATATGATCGATTGCTTTTAAAACTAAATCACCCATTGTGTGATTTTTATTGCTAATTAAAAAGTTTTGTTTTTTGTAATAATTTGATTTTTTTAAATTTTTTTAGATTTTTGCAGATTTTTTAAAAATCTAAAAATGTCTGACTTTAGAAATATATGTAAAATAAAATTAAACCATAATATATATAATCCAAGTTTTTATTTAATTTTAAACAACACACGTGGTTTCGAGTTGATTGTTTTTTAATTAAGAAATCATATTTGCGCATAGTTTTGATTAATTTGGATTTGGATTTTTTCCCTCCTTATGTCAATTAAATAACTTTAAAAAACAAACTTATTGTATAGCACATCACCTTATCATTGACGAGCTATAAAAAACTGTGAATCATTGAACAAAATGAAACGTCTAATCGAAACCACCCTGTTTGACATTTGAAAACAACACATCATGATTATCTCCACCTAAATACAATAAAACATTATATGATGATCAGTGTAACAAGAGGTCTCAACTTAGTAAAAAGACTTTAATTCCATATAAAAGCATAACATAAAAAAACATAAAATATATAGCATAAAGCTATTACTCTAAAAATATACACATTCTAAAATGATTCTTGTTCAACATTTACAACAAATAGTATATTTTCTGCACTGATTTTTAATATTCTAGTTCTTCTATATTGGCCAATTCCGTTAATCCATTGACATTCTTTATAGCAGCCAGTAAAATATAAGTAGAGCTGGTACAACACTAGCTATAAGTATACGGTTATAGATATAAAGTCAATTCTCGGTAGTATGTGTTAGTTTATCTCCATCTGTTAATCTATATAGTGCTAGTAGAAAACATTGACAATGCTTTTTAATTTATCATTTATTATAAAAATAGAATTTAAATTCAAAATGTTAAACAAAAATTCTGAATAGATAACAGCAAGTTCGTTCTGCTTGGTAAGATCTTTTACTTTCTAAAATAAGATCTTATCTTTGAATACTGAAATAGTTCAATCTTCATAGATAGGTAGGCTAGATAAGCCTAGGTAAGCCAACATAACATATTCGTTTAAATCCGTGATAATTTTTCATGTGATCTATTAATTTCAACTTTCTTTTTTCATCTTATTATACAATAAACTTGTAACGTTACATAGCAATTTTATCTCAACATTCTGTTGAAATATTACTATTCATATTAAAAATCACCTAAAAGTTTATTTTTTCTATTTCTTTCCATGAAACTGGAAATAAAATTTGATCAAAGGCGTGTTACAAAAATTAATTCTAAAGACCAGATTAAAATGCACACCATCTCCTCATCGAATTCGTTTTTTATTTTGGAGTGAATACGACTGCATTTTTTTCTTGATCATTAATTATTTTTCATTAAATAATAAATTAATGTCAAACATAATGCCAACAATCGTTTTACTATAGCGCAAAATTTTGAGCTAATCGTTCGTTCGTTCGTTCGTTCGAATTTTTGAGCAAAATTGATATTTTACATGTTATCTCTGCTACAAAGTACCAATTCATTTTAAATTTGTACAATAATAAAGATTATTAAAGTGTAGTGTCATTTTCTTCATAATTCTGCTCATTTGTTGTTGCAAAGTCAAATTTCTGACATTGCGTTGATGTTAAGGTTTTAATTTTTCTTTTTATTTAATGGAAAGTCTTTTCATGTTCTACTGCTCATGTTCTGCATGATAAGGACATGAATAAAAGTTCTGGTTCAACTTAACTAAAGATTAAACTTATCGGGGATCCACTGGCAATTTATCCCTTGTTTATGTCCTTTGTTAACCTTCTTGTTAGTTTCTTGTTGTTATTTCTGGAAATATTATTTAAAAATCAAAGACAATAGAATATTTTATTTGTTCTTATTTTAAAATGATTTAAATTATACAATTCAAATTTTTGCTTTCTTCTCTTTTTTCTTCTTCACTAATTTTGAAATGCGGTGTAGTATTATAAATTTCTGGAAAGTTATTGCAATTTACAATAATTTCTAGGGAAGATTTCATATTATTATAATTATTAGCTATAATTCTTATTAAATACTTTCTCCACAAAATTAGCTTTGCACAATTGAAAAAGCAGAATGTTGCACTAATAATTGATTTTTATTATGTTACCATAATGTTAATAGATTAGTTAGGATTAGCAATATGCTTGTGTCGTTTATGATGCTACCAGAGCAGGTGCTAACTGTTGGTCAAACATTAGCATTTGTATCAAATCCCGGAGGTGCTTTTTGGACTCCTGGTTTCTTTTAAACTTAAACTGGTCTTCGAGTGAATGCATCACAATTTTTATTTCCACATACAGCTCAGTATGTTTTTAAGTTGAACAGCAAATTAATTATTGATTAATGTCATATTAATCCAAATATGTTTGGTAAGTTAAGGTAAATCATGAAGACTCAAATAGTACAAGATTCCTGGAAGCTTAATACAGCGGCTGCTAGGAAAACAACCTATCTATTTTTCGTAATATTGTTTCAAAAACGGACTTCCTGACCTAAATATTTTTTTTCTCGAAATTTCATGCTTTGCTATTACAAATACTATGTTAAGGTTAAGGTACAAAGGTATAGGAATTTCCGAAAAAAGTATTTTAATATGAGCCGGAGTGTAAAAAGTCATTTTAGAGAATGGAGTATCTGACGTCAAAATGGAAAAGGTATTCAGTTAAGAATACAAGGCTCAGAAATTTGTAGAATTCATGTATTGGCAGGTAAACCTTCAAAGATTCAAAAATACGGTACAAGTAATCATGAAAAGACGAAGGAGGGAAATAACAAATGATTAACTTCTATTTTACAGACCGTGTCTAATGTAATATTTAGATTCCCAGAAGTCATTAGTAAGTAAAAAAGTACTTACACCTAAATGCCGCAATAGTGATTATATATATAAAAGAAAAACGATTTAGCCATCACATCGTAGCTATAAATTTCTATATATGGATAAAAACTTAACCAAAATATGAAATTTATACCCTCTGTAAGTAAGGATATCCTTCATGCTTTCAAACAAGATTTATAAGTTAAGTCAATCTGCAAGTTTACAAGCATGTGCTATAAAGACACCATCAAGGCGCCTTTCGTCCTTCGCCCTGTCTGTAAATCGCATAATAAAATAAAGTTATAAAGGAGACTTTCTCATCGTACAATTGCTTAATTTTAATGACAGTTATCCACATAGATTTTTGTATGTACGCTTATTATAATATTACGAAGTTAACTTTTTTGTGTCAAGTAAGACAGAGGATTAACTAAATCAAATTTTTTGGAAGACTTATAACATTCTTGTAACTAATATTTTGTCATATTTGCATGACACGTGTATAAATTAAGCAATTAGCCAAATAAATAGAAGTGATTAAGTATTATAATAGAAATTATAAATCGATGCTATTCCC
>JAYJMI010724606.1:0-25251 GCA_036873855.1 Sarsia tubulosa
GTTTTGTTATTTTTTTGGTATGGATATTTTGTATGTTTTGTATGGCTTTGCCTTATCATAGCAAGGGGGTATGGGAGAGAAGCAAGATTTAGGGGGGAGGGGGGTGGCACCTGGAGGACACTATGAAATAATGTTCTTGTGCTGCAATTATGCCTAATTAATTATATCACAATACAAATAGCCGAATATCAAATATATATGTTCGATGGTTAGGTCAATATAATTTGAATTTTTTTTCCATAAACACAAATATTACAAGAACTGCTAACTAAAATAAAATCAAAAATCGTAAATATAATAAACAAAATCTAAAATTCAGACAATCAGTCCTCTATATTTATAAAGTCTATGATTAGGTCAATATAAAAATTGGCAGTTAAATTCCCGGAAGATTGAAATGATAAAAGTAAATAAAAAAGATGTAAGGTAACTAATTAAGTGTAATTAATATTGAATAATAAGAAACCTGTCGATTATCCTAGCACTCTCCCATACAAAACCCTCTTTTGTTCTAATCACTGACTGACTTTTTGTGTTTGCTTGCACATAATAAAGAAATATTTAAAAAACTAGACATTAATAATTCATCAATTAGCTAATTAGAAAACGCTAGGATGAGAGAGACTATTATATAATAACAAGCTAAAGTAACAGATCACCTAAACAATTATACAATTAACTAATTAATTAACAGGCTTAAAATACCTCTATTGCGAGCCTCGTTTTGATGCTAGTTAAAGGAGAAGTACATGTTTTTCCAAAACTTTACACTTTAGAGTTTATATATTGAATATCTTATTTTTACTAATTTGATGCTTTAGCTATGCACTTGAAGACGTATATGATCCAAAGTTATGTCTGTATAATTTTGGTTTTCGCCATATTGATTTTTGATTTTTTGAGAAGAGGGAAAATAAATTCGACAGATTTTTTGACGTAACTTGATGGAGAAACGACATTTTGCGTAACGTAAAAACTGCAGAAACATGTTTTGGTTTTGCTTCGCATATTTAACTGCAATATTTCGTTAAAACTTCATATTCGAATATACATAAATTTTACAATGACGATAACACTGTAAGGAGCAAAACCATCTAATTAACAAGAAAAGGATAGCCATAATATGATGTGCACGTCGAAACGTACATCTATATAGTTGTTTTTATCATTCTATTCCATTTTTTAAAACATCGGAATAAAACTTTGTAAATAAAATTCCAAAACATAAACATTCTTGTTCATTTAAATTTAGCCTGTGGTGTATATCTTCGATGATAAGTTGGTTTTAGACGATTTAGCGCGACCCGTGTTTGTAGGCTATCAAAACATTCGAATGTTGTTTATGAAAACGTTCGAATCTATTTCTAGGAAATATAATAATTATTTTAATCGAAGAAAATAAATAAAATTCTTGTTTGAAAATAACAGAAATTTCTAGCGATTTATTTTTGGAAGTTATTGGACATTAGAAGATGACTTTATAATGCCTTGTGTATATATATTGGTGTTAATGTAGTTCATACGTGGAATGACTTGAGCATCGTATTGGCAGTGTGTTTTTGTGGGTAGTGAAATACTTATAAAACGACACATGTTATCGCGACAAATTACAAAAAAATATACGTTTAGAAGAGCTGTTTTAATAAAACTTTGTGATCCCTTCTAAAAGTATATGATACGGATATAGCTTCTATGGTTTAAAGCTTTCCATCACCCTACGTCATAGCAATGATTAGTACCCAGATTGCAAATTCGATCTTTCAAAATGGCGATTTGAACAAAAACACGAAGGATTTTATCAAAACTAACATGCTTATATTTAAAGTTCTGATGTCATTTGATTTATATCTTTACAAGAATTATAATCCATATGTAGTATATTTTCATATATCTAATTTTGAAAAAAACATGTACTTCTCCTTTAAGAAAGAAGTGAAGCTAAATATAGAATTATTAAGTAATGCATGCAAAAAAAAATATTCTTGAAAAAGTAGAAATACGAAAATTAAGCGAAAACTTTTACTATCTAAGTAAGTGATTACTTTAAAGCGAGGCTCTTCTTTCAGCTAGCAGATTGCGTATTTACTTGAGTGTAGAAAGTGTTTTAACTACCTTTGTATGATACAAGCAAAAGTCTACTTGTTTGGCCTTTGTATCATATATATAGTACAATTTTACAATTTCCAAACATTTTTTGGCGTCAGTCCTTTGGCCACCAGCCAACTGAATCTTATGGATTTGATACATATACTGCATACAACTAACTATACTGGATTGTGTCTAACATACTACTTAGGGGTTGATTATATGAGAGAATTTCATCCCGGGATGGGCTCTCCATTGGGAGCTTTTTTACATTAAATAAACTTTTTTAAGTAGGTAATTTAGAAATATCATCTACGATAAAACGATGTAATGCCTCGTAAACCGAGCCGGAGCGTCTCATATAATCAACCCCTTAGTAGTTTTAAATGCAAGTCCATTGACGGATCAGTTGTCAAAGACGTAGTGTAATTGATTCGTCTGCAGACTTGCACTGCATCGTATTGTTTTTGAACTTCTGACCACTGCTAGGAAGTATGTTAGGCGATGACTCTATATTGAAGTAGGGTCGGTAATTCAGTTGATCCAGTTATGTAATCGGTGAATCCACTCTATATCCGTAAGACCAATATGCTTAGTCATTCTAACAATAGAAATTTTTTATGCATAAAGTGGGCTTTTATTTTGTTATCTACAGCGAAATATCTTCCTTATTATATCCTTTCCAAAAATAAAGCAAGATTAAATTTGCATTTTATTTTCCGGTATAATGTAAATTAAATCTACCGTAGAGCTTTTTTTCTATAAACAAACTTTGCATTGTACAAAACCGTCATATTTATTGCTCCATATCTTTTTAAGATTTATCGTAATGTTCCGTTCGTTTATGATCAAAAGTATTTATTTTTGTTATGCACCGAGATCAAATAGCTGACTCATTACAAATAATTTTTAATTTGCTAGAAAGGGAAACTGGAATGACATGATTTTAATTTTTTTGATTGCTCGTTAACGTCTTTGATGTACGTTGATCTACACGTATTTGGCATCGTTTCACTCATTTTCTAATTTAGTCTTTCTGAGTTCAAGTTTTTTATTAATTATGACAAAAAAAGAGGTGTGGTTAATTCGCTAAGACAGGAAAAAGTATAGTATCCATGCTCGAACTTATTTTCAAATAAGTTATTCTTTTTTCAAAACAAAAGTTTCTCTAAAAGATGTGATTCGGTGTAAAAGTTCTGTGGTGTTTTATTCGCACTTGCTCGCATTTCTTTTTAAGAGGCTATGCTTAGCTAATATACCTATAATAGAATTTCCCACATGCTTTTAGCTTTTAGAATTTTAGAATTGCTTTTTGCAATTGCTTTTAGCTTTTAGAATTGCTTTTTGCTTTTAGAATTTACAGATCATAAAATGACAAGGTACCCATAAATTAAGTTTGGATATTATCAAACTTAAGTTGGTTCACCTTAGTATGTGCCTGAAAATATTTTTTACATCTTCTGACGTGACATATTTATTTGCCACTACGTTTATCGCAATAGTTATCAACCTGATGAAATACAACTAGAAAGAATCTTAATAGACAGCGTTAACTAAATCAAATTTTCTTGATACAATCTAGATTTAATCTGTAAAGCATTTTATAAAAGTAGTTGCTAGCGGGAGAAAGAAATGAAAGGATTTTCGACTAATCTCCCAAGAAACTGTCCGAAATCTTGATTGCTTTTTCTAGTGATTTGACGTCAATGTCGAATTCATATTAAAAAAGATATTTGTTTCATGTGATGTTCCATAACGGCTAAATAATAATATCGTCAAACCGTGATAGATTTATACTTTCGTACTCTCCTTATTTACACTCAAAGATACTACAATTCAAAAAAAAAGTAGAAACCATTCGGTGGTCGGTTGATAATTCCATAAATAACGATCCACAATTTCCCATGATATTTTATTGAAAGTATTTTTAAATATGAGTCGAACAATAGAGTCAGCTTGCTTTTTATTTCATATTATTTGATACATTTTCTCTCCTCATAATGCATTGTTGAGATTAAAATATTTTTGCATAATAGACTAGTCTTTCCTACTAAATACAAGCTTTAGGTTATTGTAATGGATATATTTTAATTTCCTTCCTTATTACAATGCTAGGTTACAGAGGTATTGTCCTAGACTTTATGCCTTATTATGTCAAAGAGGTACTTTCTTATTAAGTAGGTTACTAATAAATCTTAAAACATCAAATTTGTTCGAATCTAACTACATTACGAGGCCTAAGTCTAGTAGACGTTACTTTTGAGCGATTAGGGGATTAGTTTAGCGTATTTCAGCGTAAAGGTTTTATCTCAGGCTTGATTATTAAACCATGTGGTAATTGATCCTTAATAATATTACCTAAATACGTCAAACCCAATTTTACAAATATTTTAACAATTTGTAATAGTTTCATTAATGAGAAAAACGTAAGTTCCTCTTCAATTCAAATTTATAAAATTTGTAGTCATTATTGGCTCAATATTATTTGAGGTATTTTAATTACGTAATTGCATTCTTCTAAGAGACTGGAAACAACGGTCATAATATGCGTGTGTAAAAAAAGTTTCAATTTTCAAAAGAGAAATAAGTGAATACGTTATTGAATTTCTGGAAGAGATCAAAATATCTTCATAGAAAAATACTATACAGTTAGATTTCAAATGAGAAAGTGAATGGCAGTTTTTTGTTTTCATTATTCTATCAAAAAAACAAAAAAAAATATGTAAAATTAGGTTATGTAGCTAGTAATATTTTAAAGACATAGGTTTTTCGGTAGTTCAGCATAGTGAGGAAACTATTAAGTAATGATCTAGTTAAGACTTTTCATGATATTTTTAAGGCATATCTATTGTTCCGGTTACTCGTGCAATAGCAGTAAAAGAGAATGTCTTTCTTTAGTAATTATACCTCTGAATGATATCCGATTAGAATTCAATTACCTTATCCTAATTACTACTAACAATATCTATACAATTATTATGCTACTTAAAAATTAATGTTTTACTGTTGCTAAGCGCGTTACTAAGTATGTAGGTTTAATTTAACATTATTGCACCCACGCAATGTATTTCCTGACAGTGGTTTCTACTCAAATTAATTATTCTCTTTTTTAATTATTAGTTTTTAATTATTCTGCGTTTTATAATTGCTAAGTTCTATTTTAGATATTTTGTTTTAGATTTCGAAATCTTCAATTTTTTTACTTATTTCAGAAGATTGTTTCTAATGGATAAGAACAATCGCCTTTATCAAGAAAAAATAAATTCATTTTGATATATGAGCCCACCGTTGATTAGCTTACGAATATAGACCACGCTAAAGCTTGGTCTATATGCGTTTGCAGGAAAAGCCTGTCAGACGCCGTCGAAAGAATTATAAAAATAAAACTGGGAACTAGTGGCACTTTCCGAGAATTTTTGTTTTGATCAGAAGAAAAGCCGTAAAAACTCTATTGCGTATGTCAGAAGTTGTCAGAAATTTATCTAATTCTCTAGAACAACTTATCTTGTAAATGTGCATAGACCCTTACAAAACCCCCCCGTTTTTGTAAGAGAGTCTATGTTCGTAGGCTAATCATTGACCCCCTTCCATTTGATAAGTGTTTGCTTTTGTTTAGACGCACTGATGTTATGAGCGAAGTTGCAGATAAGTTACAGTAGGTTTTTTTCTCTAATAGCTATGCTGTTGTTTTCTTCATGCTTACTTAGATTAGAATTAACTTTTTCAGTATCTACATCAATTATTTAGTACACTTTAATTAAAAGTGAAATTGCGACATATTTTTGTGTTAGCTATATTGATTACATTACGAAAGTTATTTTCTACTACGCATATTTTTATTTTTTGATAATAATTTTATTTTTTGCTTCCTCTGTAAGTAGTGCGTGGATTGTCCATCTGTTGCTAAAAAAATTGCTTTTTTAAAATAATTTCACAAAAATGAATAATTGAAATAAAATGAAGCAACTTTTAGTTTTTTCTGCTGTGTGTAGGCGGTTGATTATAATTTTTTTCTTACTTTTTTAGAGCAAGTGTATTGATATGCACTAGTGCCCATTCTCCCTACAAAGAGGAATGTGTAAGTTGCTATATTTGCTTTCATTTTTTTTGTCCCTATTTGTTCATATCGGCGTGAAAGAATATGTCTTCTTAAACATTAAAACCTTGAAATAATATAGTTTACAAAAATAAAAAGTTTTTTGTTTTTTATTTAATTTTTTTTTATTTTTTAATGGTAATCTGAAAACTTTTAGTATTGCTACTTTTTTCAACTAAAATATTTTAATGTTTTATGGACACCTTGTTTTTTTCTAAAAGAGGTCCTATTATTTCATTTTTGTCAGTCAATGCACCTTTTCCGCTCAATTATGTCACGGACTGGCTGTCAATTTTTCATCGATTCCTTTTGCTTTTTACTTTCCGGTACAAACTCTACCCTGGCCGTAGTAGTTTCCTTTTCTTCGAAGCTCAACACAAATAGTACCGTAAAAATCTCTCAAAAAATGTTAGTTTTTTTTTAACAGTTAATCTTTCACTTAATTTAGAATAAATTTCACAGCAAGCTCAGTTCTACGAAGGCTTCCATAATAGATGCTTCTGAAACGATCAATATATTTGTGGAAGATGTAAGAATATCATTGATTACCATGGAAACAGATATTCTTAGTTTTCTTGATGCTCTTTTACTTCGCTTTTAAATTTACAAACATATCTTTCTTTATTATTGCCTTAAATAGTTATATTTTGAGTTTTATAAGTTTTATTTTTTGGATGTTTATATAAATTTCCATACATTAGTTAAAACAGTATAATTGGATTATTAATTGTTGTTTAGCCTGGAAAGTGTGGCGAGGGAATGTTGTTATTGATGCAAGGTTGTGGTCTAGGTAAGAAAGAGCAATGTCATTTAGAATAAAATCATCAAAGTTGATTTCGCCTACAACTAGTAGGTCCTTGTTCGACTTAACTACACTGCTAAAAATACTTAATCTTTACTTTTTTATCCACTTGTTCTTTCTTTATAAAACAACAAGGCGTCATTTGAAGATGACGGTTACTATGAAAGTTATATAGTTTGTTAGGTTGTAGTTGTTCTTGTTTAATAAGTAAGTAAGTAAGTAAGTTTATTTAGTATCATTACTGTTAATTACTGTTAAAAAAAACATAAGTCAAAATGTTTCCCCTCATGTCTGAGAAAGCCTATCGTTTTATATCGGTATCACGATGATTATAATGTCAATAACGGTCGACATGTTTTAAAAGAGCATGTAGTTTTCTTTTTGATCATTTTTAATAACAATCCTTTGAATACAGTAAGGTCTATAAAATAATACATTAATTAAAAAAGGATGATATGCGTGCCGAACTTTCGTATATACAATAATATAAAATTAGGCATAAGTCATTCTCTGTAGTACTTGTCTGATATCAGATTACAAAATGGCTGTTAGGGATAGCAATTGATTGTATTTTTAACGGCATGTATAGTGGCTGCATGATACCTTAAAGGGTTGCCAAGGTGACAAGGCAAGTTGGCTGACAATCAGACGAGTCAATTCGAATGATTATGATTACACAACTAAATTTTAGGTTTAGACTCTTGTAAAAAGAGATTGGATCTAGTGAAAATATTAATTTTGTGATTTGCTAATCTGCGTTAACTCTCGATCGTTTTATACATTTAGTACCCACCCTACGAACACGAACTGCTTCAAGAGGAGGTCCAGTCCATCGTACTGCATCCATGAGCGAAGATTAATTCCCCTACAACAGGAGATTTTTTATACTTTACAAAACATATATACCCGATAATACATTTAGTAACAAGATGGTTCAGTACCATCGCAGTTTATATATAGATTTATATAGGACTTTATATTTCATATTATACTTTGCTATTTTAAGAAAGCTCTTGATGTTTTATAAAAGTTTTCAGTTACCTCAAAAGCAAATCAACATCAAAATTTTTGAGAAGGCAAAAAGATGAATTTATTTTTCTTTAGATATTTAGGTCCTTTAACATTATTATAGATTTTTAATTACTTTTTATACGGATGAAATTTAAAGTAAACTCCATTGATTTAATAAATGACATAGTCACGTCACTATAACATGGTTCCTTTAAATTTCATCCTATTTTAACATATTTTTTGGTTATTTTATTAAGAGTGCGCGTGAGCAATTATGCTTTTATTCGATTGTAAATGATTATGTGTGTAAGAAATATATTAACAATGCTGTGTGAATTCTTATCAGTTTATTATTTTCCCTCAAAGCCTCATGATTACAAAAATTTTCCTAAAAAATGTCCTACTTAGCCTCGAAAACCTTGCTTCGTCTCTAAACAGGACTTAACGGTACAACTGCAAATGATTTTAACCAAAACAACCTGAAACTTTAAGAAACCAATATTTGACATCACTACTTCTTGAGTATTCGTATTTTAAACTCGTTAAACAATAAGAATCATGAAGCAATTACTCTTTTTCACAAAATTTGGATAGAATGGCAAGCATCGTCACTGCGTTGTGTTATAAGCTATACAGATATATTGGCATCCCATACCAACTTAAAGAATATAATGAAACATGATATTTGTGGAATGACAAGCATTTTCAAAATTTAGAGATATACGGTCTATTGGAATGATGAAGCAGCCTTAAGATTGATTTTACAAACTCAGTACCTACTATAAATAGAATTAATTAGCATCTAAAATTAGTTTCCAGACTTAATGCTATTTTTAATGCTATTTATATGTATATTAGCTACTTATTATATCCAAAACGTAGTCGTTTCAGTGTTTTACAGTTTTCATATACGCAAATGATCTTTGGAATAAAAAGCTGAACTACTCTTGAAGTAAGTTGGAGTATTGGTCTATTGGAGTTGTTTTTCGCCCCAAGTAATAATTTTATTACAGCTAAATCGTGTAACAATATTAGTAACTATGGTAATAATTAAACTATTTGTCATCCAACACGATATGCGTGTGAATGCCAGTAGTAGCTACCTAATAATCTTATTCAAATTGTTCTACAATTTTAATCGATTCATTGTTAGTTTATCATAGTTTATTACCAGTATGAACAGAGCTGATTTTTTTCTCTTGCTTAAAATTGTTTTTGGGTGTTAGAAAATACACTAATTTATTTCGTACTAAAAAAGAAAAATATTACATGTATTACTGAGGTATAGGTGTAACAAGGTGGTTGTATGTTGGTTAAACCAGGGTTGGCATGAAAATCAGATTTTACATCATCTGCTTCATTTTGTTGACAAGCTACGTTCAATATAAATGATGTTGACTACCATATCTTTTATTTTTACACACAGTTCGTTTTACTATATAGCGTAACAAAAGAAATATGAAGCATTTTATTAATATTTTTTAATGATAATGTCGCTACTATTCAACTTAGTTGTACAAGGCAATGCTATTGCTTGCAAAGTAGCTAGGATTAAAGGTACTTATGTACCTAATTTTTATTAAAAACAATCTTTGTTACTAAAAATTAAAAAGTGACTAAGAAAATCTATGCGAAATAACACAATCCGAAGCTTAGAAATGAGTCCAAGGTAACAGTCACACTGCTTAATCATTTCGGGAACTAGATCTGCGAATTTCTTCAAAACTACACATTTGCGTGTTGGTCGAAAAAGTAAATGTATTCTTTAACATTTTCCATCGGAGGTCGTGGGTTCGAACGCCACTTCGGCCGGGATTTCTCCATATCTCTCCATATAGAATATATATTATACCATACTTTAGGTATGATTGGTTGAGGATCCTAACAACACTAAGAGTATGGAATTAGTCATATATCACTGCCTTCCCCCTTCCTTCCTGCAGAGATCTGTTGAAGTTAGATTTGATCTGTACTAGCTTGTAATGACATAAGCCATTCAAGTCCCTATAGTTACTATGATCTGTAACGGAGGTCGTGGGTTCGAAACCCACTTACCAGAATTTCTGCAGATCTCTCCGATCTGCGGATCAAGTTAATATCTTCCCTACTGTACCATGAAAAAAAACAATCCATAAAACTATTTTCAAATTTTTATAAGGATTTTAGAAATATAGGTCTCGCGCTCCGACTCTAGTCTTGTATTCTGTAAGTTGGTTGAAAAATAACAATTTCGTAACTCACTTAAATCATTTTTGTGCAACCTATATTAAAATTTATGTATCGTAAAGAACAGTGGGAAGTCAATAAATCTGCTGAAAATCACTCATTCACCTCAGTAAAAGAACTCCAAACTTTGTAAAAAGCTCAATCTGCTTCTTGGTTTCTTTTGTTTAACGGATTTGAAATTCAAGTATCTAAAAAACTATACAGGGGTTACTAAATAGGGGTTACTTTTCTTGGCCAAAATGGATAAGTAACTATCTTAGACATGGGATATATTGTCTTCGATATCCCCGATGTAAGAAAGTTTCCAATTCTTGTTCACTTCTGAACAATACCAAAAACTTCTTTAATAAGTTGCGCGCTGGCTTAAGGATATTGAACAATACTGCATACAGTTTTTATTCAACCCTTTGGATAACTTTGATGATATCGGAACGTTATAACGTTATATAGCATTGTGAAGGAAATCAATTAGGATTAAACTTGTTTTCGTAAGAATACCGGGTACTAAGTATATACTTAATAAGTATCTCTGTTGTTAACTGATTTATAATATCTAATTTATACGTCTCTATTTTAATTAACAAATTTAAATTTCCCAAGGTTTTCTAATATTTTTTTAAATAACATGAGTATATTCAATTTGAGTTTCTCAAATATATAATTTAGGACCTCGATTTTGATTTGCTTTATATTGTCATTTCTTAAAATAAGTTTTACCCTGTTTGGAATTTCCACGTGCCATAAGGAAAACTTCTTTTTTTTTGTCTAGCACTTACGCTACACTTATTCCTTCTTCGGTCCTAACTTTCTTCCTTCCTTTATTTTTGAACAAAAATATAACAATTTATAAAACCACACAAAATTCTGACAAAATTTGAAATTCAAGTACTTAGGAAATACTCCATACTTAAAATTATAAGTTAAGTGATGTAATACAATCTTGTTATAGCGTAATATTGTCTTTCATTTTGTAAGAGGGACGTCATATATATAGTTAAGGGACACCTTACACGTCAGAGACAGAAGTGTGTTGTTTAAAAATAATATGTTATGTCTTCACTAATTCATAGACTCTATTCTCCAAAAATACAAGGCGAGGATTTCTATTTCAGGCGATTTCGAAAAGATTCCAAATTATGCCCCTTCTGTTCTGTTATTTCCTAACGGTTATTTGATTTGTATTTATAGGTTAGAAATTTCGAAATTCTAAAAGGAAATGCCCATTTTTAAATGATAAATCTTTTCTACTGAATAAGGGTTAAATTTATTTTTTTAGTTTTTATATATGAAAGAAAGTACGAAGACTTAAAAGGAAATATGTCAAAACAGCTATAAGGTTAAAATTAGATTCTTATGTTGAGAATGTTTCTTTCGTTGCATGTGTTTCACCATTTATTAGTTTATTGTGTAGCACAAAATTCACTTAGAAGAGAAGATTACGGGATTAAAGTGCTAAAAATCTGCAATTTTATACGAAATATGTATCACTACTATTGTAGACTACAAACGTTTCAAAACTACATATAGAAACTAGCCTACGGACAGTCAAAAAAAAGCTGTTTGAGTATGTGCATGATAAAATTTAAGATTGGTAAAGAATTTTGCTATATTTTTTCAAAAAAGTTGGGTTGTATTCCTGAGAGTTGGCCTGTTGTTTTGATGCAGAAGTTTGTCAAGTTAGGAATATTTGCCAATTGATTGAGCTACTTCATGATTCTTTTAAATGATTAAAACGGTTTTGCTCACTCGCGGTTAGGTAAAAAAGGTGCAGCATACACATAAACTTGCTTATTTTTTACAGGAAACTCTTGAAAGTTTCAGAAGGAATTGATTTTTGTTGTCAAGCATCACTTAAAGTTGTACCTTTAGGTGCATTTAGAGACAAAGGAATACGATCTGTGCATTAGAGACTATAAAGGAATACGATCTGTCTTGGAAAGTATCCAAAATAAAACGCGATATGTTGAGAGAAAATTATTAGAGCAAACTAAGATGATAAGTAATGAATCATTTGTATGTCTAGGTTAAGGAATACAGGAAAAATGCAGTTACATTACGTAGGAATGATATTTCTAAAGAATCAATTTCATGGTGACACAGTGGGCTAAAAATACGTCGTTTTCATTATAGGCGTAACGTCGTTAAAAGTTATACGTAACGTCGTTAAATTTGTTAATACAAAGCGATGTGGTTAAAAATATTATCTTTTTTCATAGTTACAGTAATTAATTATAATGGGATTGTAAATGTTAAAATAATTTGAATGGATTACGCGACCATACATTAGTTGTAATTAGATTTGTACAGGCTCATAGAAACCAGGTCGCATTATTTTGCGTATGAATATATTTTTAAGATATCTGTAAACTAAAGTTTTTATAGAGAGAAAACTTGATATTTTGAGCTATAAAAAATATAACTCAAGAAAACGTTTAAGATAAATCATTTCTACATACAATTTTGTATATACACTTATTTCTAATAAGTTTTCTACAGACTTCGAAGAGACGATGCAAATTTTTTTCTATATATATATATAAAATAGAATCTAGAAAACGATGTTATTCTAATAAATGATTCATATATTTAATTGTTATTTTAAGCCAATCAATTTTGTTTTGATTGTTCTTTTAATGTCCACGTGACTCAAATTTATTGTTTTAATATATAGTACATTGCGAGAAGAAACGGAGTGTGAAATAGTAAACGACGTAAAATGTTCACATGAGAAATAATATATGAAACTTATAGTAGAAAGGTCGTTTATATTAGATATATATAATATATATGAAATTAAACTTGTTTGAAATTCGAAGCTACTTTTAAAGTTTTCGCTGTATATATTCTAATATTAATATATTGCATAAAAATAGATCTTTATAGTAGAAATTTATTAACGATATAAAATGGATGTTACATTTGAGTCTTCAGATGTCATTCTGGAAGATGGACCTTTTCCATTTGAACGTGAGGACAGGCCGAGGTCACGTACGTGGCCTATATTACCCCCACCGATCGAGACGATACATGAACACGAATGTGATGCAGAGATTGCAGAGCCGCCAACGACCATCATCGAAGAAGTAGAAGAACCGACAAATGAAACGCAAAAAACAGAAACTAATCCTAGAAAAAATTCACGCAAAAATGCTTGGGGAAATTTATCATATGCTGATTTAATAACACGAGCTATACAAAGCTCGCCCGAGCAAAGATTAACTCTGTCACAAATCTATGAGTGGATGGTTCGAAATATACCATACTTTAAAGATAAAGGAGACTCAACTTCAAGTGCCGGCTGGAAGGTATAATGTTAATCATGTTTTCAAATCTTTTTTTATTTATTATTAGTAAGATCTATACCAAAACAAAGGAGAGATTTAGTTTAACCGTTTAGTTAATGTATATATTCTTTATAAACCTAATGATTAAGTATGTTTTACAAACTTTTTTAGTAAGCTATTTTTTCTGCTTTGATTTTGTAAAACAAAAATATTTCAAGAGCTTTTACATCGTTTGTCAGGAGGTTTTTTTTTTGCTATGTTTGCTTTTATAATTTTTCAAAAAAACTTTTATAACTAAAAATTCTAAATTCTATAACTAAAAGTTATAACGATTCAATATATGAATAAATTTGCCTGAAGCCTTCTTGACAGATTTATATATATAATGATATATTTTCAATGTTTAAAAAGTACAATTTGTCAAATATTTTTTAACATTTTAGTTTTTTCAAGATGAATTTATAAACATACACAGAAGCGTCTTTTCGATTCTACAAGCTTAAAGTCTGTTGAAATATTTATTATGTCATGTAAAACAAATACCGATACCTGCAGAAGAACTAAACTTATAGCGTCATTTCATAAATAAATGATTTTTAAAAGTTGAAATTATTCAGATGAAATAGATTCGTTTCAAACTTCCTTCGAAAGCACATGCTTCCACAAATTCCTTTAGGTGTAAAAAATCTCCTTTACATTTTTTTGATATCCATTATAGCTATATATAGCTAGAAGTGTGATAATTATAATAAGATAATATTTTCATTATTGCTCTTTTTATATAGAATTCCATTCGACATAACCTATCATTACATAGCCGTTTCATGAGAGTTCAAAACGATAACAACGGTAAAAGTTCTTATTGGGTAATCAATCCCGATGCAAAGCCAGGGAAATCGTCAAGACGTAGTAGATCTGGTTCAGTTGACGGCCAGCCTAAAGGTGACGGTAAACGAAATAGAAGAAATAAAAAACTAAACCAAAGCACAGATGATATTTCAGCTTTATCACCTAACGCCATGAAATTCAAGCAAAATCTTTCTTATGATAATTTGTTTAATATCGCATCTCCTTGTTCAAGTACGGATTCCCTTTCTAATATCGAAGATTTTCATAATGAGTTAGGCTATCCCCCGTACATCGGTGAAAGTTTTGCACGGCCTCGTTCTACTTCAAACGTTTCACAACAAAGCAGTGTCAATGGGCGATGTACTCCTGTTCAAATAGACATTGACGAAGACTTGAAACGTTTAGAAGAAAACCAAATGTCTTATGGTAATGGTTCTGCTGAGGAAACTGCAAACTTAGTTGAAACGATGACAATCGACGCTAATGGAGTATCGAGTATAAATCTTGATGAAAGTACAAAATTTATGAAGCAAGACCAAAAGTATAACATGGCAAATGATTCCTTTTTGAATATCCGTCGACCAAAATCCGATTCATTCGGAAGCGGTGATTCAGGGTACGAAAGCCCTGCATGTTTTTCACCACAACAGCAGCAGCAACAACAACAGCAACAGAGGCCTTTGAATAAATTACCATCGCCTAAGTTGGTACCTAATAAACCTCCACCCCCTTATATCAATGGTCAACTGAATCCAAATATGCAACAACAAAGTCAAATGACAAGTTTTTATCAACAACAACAACAAATGAAGCAGCAGCAACAACAACGAGCAACTTATGCTGCTGCACCACGGCTGAAACACCCACCTATACAACAGGCTTCTCAAAATAATTTTACGCCCGTTTATAATCAACCAAAACAGCAGTTGATGCGAGGATATCAAGGTATACCAACCAATCCACAAATGCATCAGTATAATCCTTACATGCAGAAAAATTTGCATCCAAATATAAACATTAAAGTTAATAATATTAATCAATACCACCAGCCACAAATGCTGAGTCAGCAACAACAAATACAACAACAAAGAACTCAATTAGGTATGACCTATAATAATGATATACCTAGTGACTTATCGCAAGTTCAGTTGTATGATTTCGATGACCCACAACAACTTGCTAATGATTTAGACGCTATTATTAAAGACGATTTATTAACTCTGAATAATAACAGTTCAGTTACGTCATCGACTCCTCATAATGGCTATCCTAATTATCCAGTCACTGGACAAAGTTGGGTTAGTTAAAATTACTAATACACTTAATTTTGACACACAAATGTTGAGCGGAGGGAGATTAATCACACGAACTGCTGTTGTATTAAAGTAACAGTTATGAGGGGGATCCATACGATCTTAGTCAATTAGAATCGCGTATAACTTATAAAAGGGAAATGAAAATAGAAATGTAATAACTATTGTGAAAAACGAAAATCATATTTACAGATGTTTTAAATCTCAAAGGTTTTTTCCGGAATATGCGAGGAAATAACTTAGATGGCGAAAAAATTGAAATGAATAATTGATACTACAGCAAAGAAGAAGGCATAATTTATTTGCTGTTTTTTTTACAACTTTAAATATGGTGTTGACCACTTTCATACCCAAATATCGAATTGGAATTGAAAAAAGGTTTAATTTATATTGAGTTTTATCGGGAATTAAATAACTATGTTCAGTTGTTCAGTTGATAGCGAATCATCTAATGGAAGCTAGTATTAAAATAACTCTTTCAATAAAGCATGGAAAAACTATAAATGTAATGATAAACTCAAAAAGGATTTCGAATTTTTCCTCTCTTTTTTACATATATACATTATAATTATATCAAAAAATTAGAAATTTATTATTCTGAATTGACATTTTTTTTTCTATTAGAAAAAAGGAGAGAAATAAAAGTTCTAATGCAATTCCTTATTATAATCATTTCATTTATTAAATTAATGGAAGCCTTTTTGTTTTGATAAAAGCCACTAAAGAGACATATTGTGTTAAAAAGTTCAATTAGAATAGAATTACTCTCTCTTTTTTTCTCCATCTTTTTTTCAAGGAGTTTTTTCATCAGATTTTTAAGTTACTTTGAAGAATTGAATATTGTATTTATTGTATATATATATAGTATAAAAGCTGAATTGAAAAATGAATGATAACCTAAAATTTAGGTCTAGGTCAAGAATAAACAACTTCACTTCTTATTAAGATCTCTGTCATACTGTAGTTGTAGACTTGTTACTGGTTCTTTTCATATTTTCTTCAATGACATATTTGAGAAAAAGTTCAAAGCAACTTTTATTTATTTTATGTTTTATACTTGTACCATGTAGATACCAATTTAAATTTTTTATTCTTTTCTATAAATATTACAGGGCATGCTTTAATGCTTATCATACTTATATCCTTAATCTCTGGAGTAAAATCATAATGACAAATCAACTATCGTTTTTCTTGTTTCATTTATTCTAAAAATAAAGGAATATTGTTTTAAATTGGAATCGATTAAATTTTATTCTTTTAAACTCGTCATTATCTATCCAAGATTTATCTAAGTACTTTTTAAGATTTTTTTTGTATAGCAGAGAAAAGGAATCGTTTCATATTACTAGAATAATATTAATGATATTATTTTAAGATAAAAAAACTACTAAGAATTTGAGGAAATTTGAATGATCTCGAATTTTTTAAATGCCAAGTTTTACATAATTTGATATCTGGTTCTTTCTTTCTCGTTAATATACCGTTCTTTTCCCCAAAATCAAGTTTAGTGTTTTTCCAGCTGTGTCTTTCTTATTTTTCTTGGGATATGTGATAAAAGTTTACTTAATTCTAACAAAATGACCTACTTTTGATTTTTAAAAACTGAAAATTTGTTTCTGACGAAATTATATGTGTATATATATGTAAAATAATTTATGTGACATTTTTTGTTTTGGATATTTTTTTTTCCTTTTCAAATGTTAAAACAACATGTCTGTGAATATTCGTTGATGAAAAACTTATTTAGAAAGATTCTTCGTTAAATAACAAAATCAAATATAATTTATGTTGTAAAACAGTTAATGAGATACATTAAAGATACATTGAAGGAACACAACCAAAAGTGATTACGTGTAATTCTTTTTACTGTCCATTCAAAAAGAAAAAAAATCCTTTTTTTTAATTGGGCAACGATTAGTGGTTGCTTTAATTATGTTTTCACGGTATAATGTGTTCCTTTAATCCCCTTGCTGTTTTGTAAAAAGATGTAGTAGAAAATATCCTATATGAAGGGATTAAAACCTTATAAAGGGAAATACATACAGGATAACGAAGAAAATTGCTGTTTTTTTTTGTTTGTAGATTCGCAATATATTCCGACTGAATTTGGTTATGTAAATAGGGTCTTCGATCGTTAAAATGACGTGACAAAGCGATGTTGTAACCACGTGGATCCAGGCTCTGCCAGAGGCAAAAAAAACCAGATAGAATGCGAAAAGCCTTGAAAAATATGGATTCAAATTTATTCTGAAAACATTTTCATTGCAATAACCTACAAACTTATGGCAATGATTGTGGGTACTTTTTATATGGAGAGTTGTAGGAGGGCATGTTTGATGGAAACCATTTTGTCGAAATAAAATCTGTAAAAATATTACTAGTTCTGTTGCTCTGCACAATTACTTTTGTACAACTCGTTGAAAGCTTGTTCAAATATTATTATAAGCACATGCGAGTTTGTTTGATTGAATTGAACTCTCCCACACAGTGATTTTGATCGCGCAAAGTCAAATATGAAATTTAGAGTTATCTATACTCAAAATTTAAATATTGAACCATAGGAAGGGTAGTTGTGTGAAGCAGATTTACATAGTAGATTTGTCGTTTTGAACAGACCATGAAAAGACAAGATTTATTCAAAATCTAAAAAAAGATTTTGACAGTAAATTCACTGAGGCTATTGTAACTCTTTGATCCACTTAATCTTGCGTTACTTAAAAGGAATAACAAGTTTATACAGTAAAAAACTTTCAATTTACTATATTGCAATTCGTGGTGCAGAATATGCCAATTAAACTTTGTTTTCTTTTGGATATTTTTTTTCCTTTACAGATGTTAAAACAGCGTGACTGTGGAATTCGTTGATAAAAAACATGTTTAGAAAGATTCTTCGTTAAATATCGAAATCAAGTATAATTGATGTTGTAAAACAGTTAATGAAATACATTAAAGATACATTGAAGGAACACACCCAAATAATTGAATTAATCCTTCAACATTTAGTCTATAAAAATATATTTTTCTTGAAAACGTAAAGGACGGGTTCGATAAAAAAACAATGTTTTTTATAATCTTGGGTACCTAATTTAAATTTTCTACTCCCGATTTTTATGGACTAAAATCAAAAGATCAGATCAGTTTTTGGAGAAAAAAACTTTCCTTTTGGCAAAAAAAAGTATGTTGTATATTACGAGCTATTCTCTATATTTCCTCAATGTTCTTCTACTTTTTAGTGGCAAAACTAGAAATAAAACATTTATATCAAAAATTTAAGCACTTTATATTAAAGTTAATGTTAAAGACTTATACGCCGCCTAACCACCTCTTTTATTTTACGGTTAAAATCCAAAACAAAAATATTTATACGTCAAAGCCACATGCGCTATATTTGAACAATTATTTTTTAAAATCAACATAGAAAATACATAGAATAATCATGATATTTCGACATTTTCAATAAATGTCAATCAACATAGAAGCACTTCAGATTTTTTTGTAGTTAAAAGAAAATTTGTTTGCTTTTTCATTTACACGATGTATTTGTTTGCGAAACTAAAATTTACATTACGTTTTTAATGTGACGTCAGAAAACTCAACTTATTGAAATAATTTTTTAAGTTCTGTGCTCCAAAACCATTCTCGTCTCCAGAGCGTATTCTTTCACAGATCGGCTTTCTGAAAAAGAGGAAAGAATTCCTGGCATCGAGGTTGCTCCAAAACAATTCAATCTGTTTTATACTCATCGATAATAGAGAAAAACACTTTATGCACCTAATTTCAAAAGTTGTGAATAAATTTCTACCCTCTAAATTTCTATTTCTTTTAAAAGTTAAATCTAATGAGATTCTTATTCTAGAGAATTTTTTGGTGTAAAGCAAAAAGACTTATAAAATACTACCTAAGAATCTGAAATTTCAACCATTTTCTATGTATAGTTTGGAAGAAAATTGCTTTCTTTAAGCAATCAAGGTGACATATTACGTAACAGTTTAGCTCTTTCCATATTTCATTATATAAAAAAGACTGAGAACTACAACAATATATCTCTATTATATGCTTTTTTACTAGACTTTTAGCTCATCAGGTGACAAATTCAATAGACCTAAAAATCTAGTCGAGTATAAAAGATATATAACTGAATTAATTTATTTTTTTTATCGATTTAGTGACTGAGTTTCAGAATAGGTTGCTGTATTGCAACTTATGTGCATAAGTACCCTTTAAATTAAATAATCAGTTTTTTCGGATCTCTTCTAACTTTTAACTTATATAATATTTATCATTTCATTCAAAAAAAAAAATCAATTGAGACGTTATCTTTCCATTTTCCATGTTATTTTAAGCTCTAGTTCCCTGAATATATATATTTTTAAATAATAGTAATAAACCAAAACTATTTGCTTTCTAATAATATAACATCTATTATATAGATCAAAAATATTTAAACTGATTTATATAAACATTGGAGGAGTCATTTTTAGATCTTCGTTTACTTAGCCTGAGCCACAGAAACGAAAACAGATTTTGTAATTCTACGAAAACCTTTAACACGAAAACAGATTTTGCAATTCTACGAAAAACCTTTTACGTTGAGTTCAGGCTACTTTTACTGTATCAAATGCGATGAGATAAAATGCTTTTTTTCCTTTAAAAACTTTTTTGTTGCAACATTGCTTTGTATTGGTTGGATGATTAGACCAGATTTATTGAAGTTAAAGTTTTCGATACTGTTTAAATCAGAGTTTCCAATGTTTGGCAACATAACCAAAATAATATACCATTTGATTGGACAGACATATTTTAGGTATTAAAGCCATCTTTTTATGCCTTTTTAATTTGATGTCTATAGAATAAAATTCAGGTGGGTTTTCACTATGGAAGTTCCGTTTTTCATAGGAACTTATTCTCTTTTTGCATTTTATAGGGCGCTTTGAAAGTTGTTCTACTACTACTTTACTCCTAGATTAGTTTTAGTCGAATTTCGAAAAAAAGGAAGGCGGGAGAAAAACCGGGCTGGTATTCCGAAAACCGACTTAATTCTAGTCTACTTTAGTCCTAAAAAATCATTTTCGAAATGATAATGGTCAAATTTGAAACTTGTTTTATTCAGAAGGGTAGAAAAATTACAAAACTGTTTGTAGAAGTTTTTTAAGAGTATTCGAATGGTAGTAAGTTTCAACTACTACCATTAGATTAACTTAGATTTCTACCACCGTTATTGACCGTTAAATATAGAATATCGAAACAAGGAATACAATAGAAATTACTCAAAGCAGCAATTAAAACATCGACCACATTGCACAAGGAAAAAAAGAGCTACACTTTTTCTTTATTTTCGATATAGCTTTAAAAATAAGAAGACAAATACCTCTTCACATTATTGTGGTTTAAGTGCATATTGAGTTCATATGTGATTTTCGTATTTTACATAACAATTCCATTAAAGATATGTAAACAGCCCTCCCATTATTATGACAAATTTAACTTATCACCTTAATCAAATGACTCAAAGTGAACTGTAATCAGTATCAAATTTATTTCAAAGATTTTGTGGAGATATGAAATCTATGTAAAAAGTAAAACAAATAAAAGAAAAAAAGCCAGTATCTGAATTTTTAGTGCCAGTCAGAGCTCGAACACACGGTTCAGCAATGCATGCTATATTCGAAAGTTCTGATTACTGCTAGGCAGTATTTTTAGTGCTGGCTCTGCTATTTAGTAAAGTTGTTTAGTTTACTTTAGCTGGTTGTTAAACTCTCACTGTATTTGTAAAATTTACAGCTGTTAATATGTGAAGTTTCAGTCAAATTTATTTTCTAACATCAATTTTTCCTAGCCAACTAGGAAAAGTCATATCTTCGTTTTCTTTTTTTTTTGTTTTACTTTTTATATTGATTTCATATCTCCACAAAACCTTTGAAATAAATCTGATACTGATTACAGTTCACTTTGAGTCATTAGATGAAACTGATAAGTTAGATTTGTCATAATAATGGGAGGGCTGTTTACATGTCTTTTATGTAACGATGTAACCTATATTATTTGTGGAGTATTTTTATTGCTGTCCCTGCTATTAAGTAGAGTTCATTGTGGTTGGTTGATTTTCAATTATAGTATCAAACCGACACAACTTCATGTCGGCTGAAGGTCGGCTGAAGGTCGGAGTCATGACGTTAAAAGAAGAATGGATAAGAGCGCTGTTAACTATTGAAAAACGATAAACTTATATATTACATTGTTTTAATGTTACTTATGCTAAAAATTAATTGAGGGCTCAATTTCTTTGAATATAGAAATTGCTTTGTTTACGCTTTGGGCTAGAAATGTCGTTCTTTTATGATATAGTCGAGGGTCGTACTATACCGGTATGTTAAACAGTTTATCTTGAAATGATAATATAGTCTTATGTTTCTGGTACGTAAAGTTATGAATTGCACAATTTTACAAAAGTAACAATTTATTTTTAATACTATGACAAAACAGGGATAATCTTTCCTAAATACTCGTGCTTATTTTTTCTCCGATAACGAGGTCCGCATTTCCGCTCTTTCAAAATATATCTGTTTTTTTAATTGCTAGTTATTAGAAAAATCGTGTTCGTGTAATGTGGTCTTACAAACGGATGTAGAACGGGATAAACCAAAAGCTAATCCTCTTCAAAAATAAGTATTTTTCTTTAACAAAAATAAATAAGGATGAAACGAGCCTGTAAATATCTTTTTGAAGTATGTTTTAACGAGTTCGCGTTTGACAATTTAAAGCAGCATAAAAAATATGAAATTAAATAATTATTAAACTAGTTACGGAAGTCCAACAGTCGGATCGCGGAATAAATGATAATTCATTCCTTCCTTTATTTCATTTTCGGAAATTTAGCAAGCTCGTTATATAACGTTAAAGTCTTTTGACATCATACTTTAAATTAATTGCAACTTTCGCATCCGTCATAATATACTAATAGTAATTCATCAATCATTACTTAAAATCAACTGCCAATTAATTACCAGTCTATTATTATACTATTTTTTGCTTTTTTCGCCAACTTCGATAAAAATAAAATATAAAAAGGTAGATATAAAAGAAGCCATGGTGCTATTAACTTTAACTTCTTTAGATCACTCACCAAAACTGTTTTCTATTATTCTTCCAGAAAAATTATGGCATTTTTCTAAATCAAATGAATATTTTAATTGCTAGATAAGGTAAATTGTCTAAACAGGGAATTATTAAAAGACTAAAAATAGGAATTTCACCTAAATTCAAACTTTCAAAATGAAGTTGAATAGCTATTTTCTTCATTTATCAAAGTCCCCTCTCGGATACCGCTTTACTGTGTAACGATATATAAAAGATTTTTTCATGTAGACTTTTTTAAACAGTTAAAACTAGATTTTCGTTGGTCAATCAAACAAACCATCAACTCACATAGTGGTAGACTTTAGAAAAGTCGTTCTTTTAATTACGATCGGAAGTCGCGAAATACGGGTTGGAGTTTTACGGCACGGGAATACCATATAGGATTTTAAATTCGTTGCGAATAAATGTTTTTTTGTTATTAAAATGAATAAGACAAATTTGTCATATTTTGTCAAGTGTGTTAAAATTTTGTGTACTATATTTACATTACTGCTGAAAAAGTCATAGCTTTAATATTGTTTTCCATATATTATATCGATGACCAAATATCGATCTTATCTAAACTTTTGGCGCTGATTCAGCTACCAAATTCTGATAGCCAAGTTATGAAAAAGTTTCAGCAAAATAAACGATTTCCTTTAGGACCCAAAGAGACACAAGTTTGACTTATGTGCCATATAGTTATAAAATGGGTCCTTACCGGAAATCCAATCTTAAATTGACTTAGAGAAAAAATATTACATGATCTTTCAGTAATCTGAATTCAACTACCGGGTTTAACTCACTTTCTATTTATACGCTAGCCTTCATATTGCATAGGTCCTTTATACCTTATTTAAAATGTGTTTGCTTGCTTGTAAAATCTTCTATGATGGGTTTAATAATAATAAATTGGTTGGTATTTATTGAGTTGGAACTTTAGTTGGGATGCGTCCTTTGTTAAGTTGAAAAAGTCCAGACCTAAGGGTTAAAAATGAATCTATTTTGGTGTTAGTTAAGGTATTGACCTAATTTGAAAAATAAACAGCATATTTTATATGATATATGTCAAAAATTTTAGGAGCATCAACTGAATTCCTTTAAATGCATTAGTTTTGGCGATTCTTTACTAAAAACAATCCTGCTAACATAGCAAAAGCACAACAGCTTCATCCAAGCTAATATAATTAAACGCTTCCATATATTTTCGCTGTTTTTTTTTGTGATTCTATAGAACAAGTGAATATACCTAAAATATAAGGACTACAATGGAAATCTGGTCTTTTGACTTGATATGTGTCATCCTTTTTGCCACCTTTCCCTCTTTTCCAGGTATAATAATTTTGAGATTTTAATGATTTTATTTATTCTTATCATTAGATCGCAGCCTCGTTCCCAGAATATTTTTTCGCAAGAGAGGTATAAAAAAAAGAAAAAAAAAAGAAAAAAAAGAGAGGTATAAATACTGAGCGATCTTCTCTTAGCGAAAATTTACTATGGGGACTATTACAAGCAATTAAAAGGTAAATTTATTAATTATTATTTGATCAATTAAGTGTTAATTTCTTCGATTACATATGATAAGTTATTTCACTATAATCTCACTATGTTGCAATTCACGGTATCCATTTTATTGCAAAATCTCAAGCATGTCATGTTGCATGATTTACCTTTCACCGAAAATGAGCTCATGTGCTTAAAAATATCGCAAGCATATATCGTTATTTAATTTGCGCGCGTTTAGCTTTAGGCAGGTTCTGTACAATTACGCAATTAGTCTGATTTAAAAATCACTTGCTGTACAAAAACTAAAAAGAACTGGTTTTTATGCTATATGCATTGCTGGTTTTCAAAAGTGTTCTTCGTTCGTTTTTGAAGTAAAAATAAAAATAATCGGTATATCAAGAAAAAACAATAAACTTCATGATTGGAAAAGTATCAATCCCGTACCTTCTTACCTCTTTTATCTATTAAGAGAGCCGTTATCTGTGGGTGTAGACTAGGTATAGTCTATTAAACTTCGAAAGCCGTTTCGCTGTTTTTTCCGTTTTCTGCTTTCGACTTTTATCTTTCGACTTTTTTAAGAAACGACTTACCAAGTCTAATGTTGAGGTGAATACGGAATAGCCAATCTGGTTGAAAGTGATTTCTTAAAAAAACGTACGGAACAAAGTTACTAGACAATATAACTTTGTACTGAATAAGCATTTCCATACACCAGATTTAGTCCAACACAAGAAACTGCAGAAAGTCGTTCTTTAAAATATAGTCAAAGATCGTAATATACGGGTTTGATTTGCGGCACGGGAATAGCTGAGTAAAACATTCTATTTTAAGAAACGACTGCATATAGTCTAGTTCAACACTTAAATATCTCTGAACAATGACAAGAAATACACCTATTTACCGTAAGGAATCCGCCATTTTGAACTTTTTTATTATTAATTTATATGCAAAATAAATGACAAA
>JAYJMI010724607.1:0-13261 GCA_036873855.1 Sarsia tubulosa
GATAAAGGAGGTATATATAACCCTCCGAAATATCGCAATTTAAGAAAAAGAAATAGAGTTTATCTCCATTAACAGATGTTTATTCATTTGCTCATTCATACTCAACTCTATTAAGATGTCATTAAAAGATTTATATACTATACTTATATTTTGTGATGTGTGTAGTTTATAACATCTAGACACATACAGGACTGATGGTGAGGTGGCAATACCATCATCAATGTATTGTGATATATCACCGACTCACCTTCCCCTTCTTGCAGAAATCTGGAATTTGAGGGATTCGAACTACCAATTGTGAGCCGTACGGCATCCGTTACATAAGTTACCTTAGTGCCGTAATTATCTCAGAAACCACATACGAAAAAAATGTTTTGAATACCTTTTTCTTCATATCCTTCTCGAGCCAGAATTCAACTAAACCATTTATTTAAATAATTGAGAAGATTTTATTTTTCTTAAAGGCCCATGGGTATACCCTCGCAAAAATCGATTGGCAACTATTACTAGCCGATTTACCTCTTATTTCCTGAAACTACATCCATGTAGATACTTAGGTGACGTTTGGTCAAACTTCTGGATTTTCTGAGGCATACTTTCACCAAATTTTCATAAAAGTGGCAAAGTTCAATGGGACCAAAAAACGGGTCTCGAAAGTTATTTGCCATAACTTTTTGAAAACTAAGTATCTGAGGTCAGATTTTGCTTTAATGTAAAACTAGATGCTTCAATTTATAATTTTTTAAAAAATTAATGAAAATATGCGGAAAATTTGATAAAAACCGTTGAATTTTGATGCTTAGAGTGACAAATCTAGTAGATCATAATCAACTATTTTTCTATCTCTATTCCATTTAATATGCCATGCTGGATTACTATTTCATTTGTAATTATTATGCTAATATTTTTACAGGGGGTAAACTAGAATGATCGCCAAAAATTATCTCATTTACTTTAAAGGAAGCAGGAATATGTCATATTGCTGAAGGAAGAAAGTAATGCGGAAGAAACAACCTCGTTTCAAGAATATTAAATCTACGGAAGCCGAGAAGGGTCATCCATAAAAAAGTAATTAAATCTAACTTTATCTTTTAAAAACCAAATATATATTTCAAAATCTCAAAAAAAACTAATATATGAATGTATTGAAATCTATAAACTTATTTTTAACTCTTCATCCGAAAATATATTTCAAAATACGAAAATATATATATTTTAGTTTAGTTGAACCGTGATCACGTGATCAGATAAAAATATATTGTTTGGCTTTCGCGCGGGAAAGCGCAAAATAAGTAGTAGTAGGAACCAACAAACACAAGAGTGAAAGGACACACAAACAATACACAGAGAGAAAAAGAGAACACAAGAACTGAGAGAGAAGCAAAATCTGCTGGTTTTAAGAAAACACAGAGTTTGCACGAGAGCATTGTTTGTTTGATCGAAATTACACTGATGATAGAAAAAGGCCCGTTTGATGGTAGGATAGGTTCTGCTGGTGCTATTTTAACGGGTCTCTCTAAGGCATTTGAAACTATTAACCATTAAAGACTTTAACCATTAAAGGGTGGTCTTTCAGCTTGATATATTCATTGCTGCGTCCCACAATTATAGCAAAATATCTCTCTTTGCCTCAGAAATGTATTACCACAGCGGAATCAGTACTTGGTATAGTTCATTATGGCAGCTGTGTTCGTCCAGTAGTAAAAACCTTGTACAACCGTATTTGGTCGAAAGATTTAAATAGTAAACCTTTTCCTTAGAATTGATATCAAAGATTTAGTTTTCTTAATAGTTATTTTGTGATTTGAAAACTTGAAATATTTTTTTAACTTTTGAAATTTATTTGAAGATTTTTATATAAATTTTAAAGACTTGAAATATATATTTGGTTTTTAAAAGATAAAGTTAGATTTAATTATTTATTTATGGATGACCCTTCTCGGCTTCTGTATAATTCGCTTATAGGCGCTCTCGCGATTTTCGGAAAAATTTGTTTTCGAAAAATTATTTTTATATAATACCTTTTTTCTGCCATAAATACTTTGTTGTTCTTTTCTTTTAAGTTAAATTGCAAGTCTAAATTTTCAAATCTGATGTTTCCTATGAAATATCTGTTGAGAAATACCAAAATAAATTTCGCGGGAATAAATATTCGCCTTTTAAAACTATTATAAAATTTCGTGAGGATAAACTTTTGCGGTTAGAATATTTTAAAAAATTCGCGACGATAATCAAGCTCTGCGAAACAAACTTTCGCGGAAAAGACCATTAATCCACTTGGTAGTTCCACTATACTATACTGTTTGTAATGTTGAAGGAAGTTTTTTCTTGTATAAAGAATTTATATAAGTAAGTAATACTATCGCAATCAAAAAACAAGCAAGTACCACTTATTTCTACAATCTAGAATATATTTAGTTAATATATTATGAAAGACCCATACTTAGACGTTTCAGACTCGTTGATCGGCATCGGCCATTTTTGAATGTGAACAGTTGAAGATGAAGGTTTTTCTTCATAGTTGTTGGTTTATAGAAGTAGTCAAAACATAATTTTTAAAAAGAAACCTTATAAGGCACTTTTTTTGACGTCAGTCATTATGCATTGAAGAAGCTGCATTGTAAGTCAACGGAATCAGTTTTGTCGTAATGGCGAATTATTTCGGCAGAAGGACCCTGCGGATTCAAAATGTACCAGAACAGTTTGGACGGGTAAGGAAAGTTATTTAAGCAAAGTCAATTCCTTTTTGTTTTTATGATGATTATAAGTATCGTAATATTCGTAAAAAGATGTAGCGATTTAAAGAGATAAAACAATTGTGGTATAATCTATATACATACAACTCGTCAAAAAAAAGTACCAGTACAGTCGGTATAAAATAATTTTTCAAACCAGCTCTATAGATACCTGCTGAGGATTCGAATTAATTTAACTTCACATAACTCTTTTAATCAAATTGAGATTATTAGTTAGTGCAAGCAGAGTCTAGTGCAAGCTACCTCTCGGCTAACTTGTTCATGATACTCTACAACACCACTTCTAATAGTCCTTTTGATATTGATTTAGTGCGCATTTTTATTGTAATATATTCTTTTATTTTCTAGAAAGTTGTGTCATCACTACGTAATGAAATAAATGTAGAGAAAACAAAGGTTTTATCAAACTCAAGTTAGTATTATCGCTTAATTACAACTCAAACATAGATACAATTGTACTGTTTTGGGTTAGTTAAGTGAGTGAGGGTACAGTATGTATAATTAATATGAGTAATGTTCGCTGTACGTAAATTACTTGTGAATTTGTGAACTTACATTTATTTTTCCCTTTTCTTTGTTTTTACTTATAACTATATTTGCGGTATCGAAATACTTTAATATATTTTAAAGGTACGTTGCCGCGAGGTTTATATACTTTTGTATGAAAGATCAGCTAATTTTAGGACAGGAACTGAAAACCCCATCGAAAAATTCAAAGACGATCAAAAGTTATGCGATCCGCAAATCCTATATTTAGGCATTTTGAGCATACTTAAAAAAAACTTTTTTTAATACACCTCTTTAGCGTAAGCATCCGTAGACTAGATTTAGTCGTTCTTATTATGGAAAACCGGGTTCGGGAGTCGGATTGGAAAAAGCGGAGAACTTCTCCGCTACTCAGATTACACAAAAAAATAAATGCCGTACGGGAATATAAAAGAAGGACTATACATAGTCTAAAGCATCCGCCATTATGGATTTTTGAATTTAAATTTCAGAAAAAATGAGTAAGATATTCGAAATCCTCGTCATAAAATAAACCTAGCCTCGAAGTTTCATTACATTTTGATAACCAGAACAAAAGTTACAGACATCGCAATTTACTAAATTTATTTGGGATTTAACCGTAAACAAAATTAAAATACTCCGTTTTCAGTTGTGTTTTTTTCCAGTTGTCCAAATTTGATAGAAATTTGTATGCAAGCTTAAATTTTGACGAGGAATCCTAATATGTAATTTATTTTTTATAAAAAAACAATACTAAAAAAGTTTAAAATGGCGGATCCCGATGCTAAAGAGGTGTATTATAAGCTTTGAATTTTATCATGTAATCCATGATTTTATGCGATATGTTGATAAACTCTTTATATGTGTAGATATTTTTGATTTTTATAACATGGAAACCTAATTAGATTTTATCTTTATAATGGTTAAATTCGTTTTCGGAAGAGAATATTGAAGAATACATTAGATTTTTCTAGTTTTTTCAGGAAGCTAGAACATAATAAGAGGTAAAATGAAACTATTCATATATTTCCGAAAATTAATTATTGTTTTGGGTAAGCGAGGCAAGAGGCAAAATGGTAATATTTACTTATATATCAAGACTCGCTCATTAGATTGCTCGATTGCTCTAGTTTTTAGCATTAGTTTAGAACATAAGAGGTAAAAAAAGAAAAATCTAATTTTGGGCAAGTGTGGAATATTTCTCTCAAATTGGTTATTTTTGCATATATCTCAAGATCTGTTTATTAAATTTCCAAAATGGTTACCGGGAGTCCAGCATTAATTTTTTCTTGTTTTCATTTTCACTTAGTTTGTATCTACATTCCTTCACAATTGAAGAATTTTGTTCAAAAGAAAACCTTAAAAATACTAAATGGACTTGAAGGAATACAACGACTCTATGGATATGGTGATTTGGAATTCAAATCAACAATTGTCGTTATTACGAATATACCCGAAGAATTGGACGGCTCACATATGGATTCATTGATGAAGGATTATGGAAGAACGTTAACAAAAGTAAGTAACAATGACAACTCTAAACAAAACTTTATATCTGCTCTCGTGGAGGTTTTATACTTTTTAAAGCGACAATTTTGTACCAAAGACGACAATGAGTTCACGCGAAATCCAGTCAGATGACTTTATTTTGCGATTATTTTCTTTGTTTATATACTTTTGAATAAAAGATTTCCTAGACTAAAATTGTCTCTCTCATTACTATCTTTACTCTTTTTCAATAATTTTTCAATTTTAGAATCCGTACGGGAATTTTTTTACGGAAAAATTACTTAGACTCCAGTATAAAGATTTCCGTATAATGAACACGTCAAATAAAGGAAAAATTAATAGTAGACCAGATAATATTGGAACGAGGTACCACCCGAGAAGGGAAAAGTTTTCTTTATAATTTTTGTAATCCTTGACCATTCTGATTTACGAAACCAAGAGCTAAATGGACTGAATAGCTGTAATTTGGTCTCCTGGGCCCTCCTTCGCAGTGTATATTTGAGTAAAGGTACTTTTTCAAAAAATATTTTTTTCAAATGTTGAAAACAATGGTACAGCTGAATTCAACTCGAAGAGGAGATGAAGAAAAAGGTATTAAAATATTTTTTTCCACATCTGATTCCTGAGATATTGGTACTTAAAGGTCCAAAATTGGGCCTCTTTTGCCTTTTTCAAATGACGTCAGTACATTGTCAGCATATTTTCAATGATTTTAAATTAGTGCAACAGATTTAGATGCAACTTTTAAAGCTCTATCAAAAAATGGTGTTGTTTGTTAGGTTTTAGGGTACTATTCAACAGATATAACGATTTTAAAACACGAAAAAAGTGCTGAGTCAGCATTTATTTAGCATTTTTGAGTACTTTAAAATCCTTATATCTTTTAAACAGTACCAGTAAAACCAATAACCAATACCATTTTTCGATAGAGTTTTAAAAGTTCTATCTGTTGCACCAATTTAAAATCATTGAAAATATGCTGACAATGTGCTGACGTCATTTGAAAAAGGCAAAAAAGGCCCAATTTTGGACCTTTCAACACCGATATCTCGGGAACCAGATATGAAAAAAAATATTTAAATGCCTTTTTCTTCATCTCCTCTTAGAGCTGAATTCAGCTGTACCATTTGTTTCAATATTTGAAAAAGTATACACTGCGAAGGAGGGTCCATTTAGCTCTTCGTTCCGTAAATCATAATGGTCAAGGATTACAAAAATTATAAAGAAAACTTTTCCCTATTCGGGTGGTACCTCGCGGTACCTCGCTCCAATATTAGCTGGTCTATAGTACGTTGAACAGCTTTCTTCTACCTTAAGTGGATTAATTTCCCCGCGGATTAGTTATACCGGATTGTGCCATTTTCCGTGAAAATTGGTCCGCGCGAAATACGTTTTTTTAGGCTATCCTCCTATATCTATCCTATACTATACTATTATTTTTCAAACTGTTTTGGATGAAATACTCGCTGTGAACTATACTAAATTCTTCGTCTAGTTTCAATTCATAAAAATTGGTCGCATTCGAGATACAAATACAAAGTTTGGTTGGGTAGTTTTCGAAGACCTACACGATGCAGAAAAATGCGAGAAAGAAACAAATGGAATGAAACTTCGAGATAATTATCTATCCTCAACAATTCTTCCAGATGATATTATAAATGAGAGTTCATTACAAGAAATAAAAACGATACAGTTCGAAGGTTTCCCACAACATTACAATGAAGAAAAAATCAAGCAAATCGTTCATATTGTAATCCCTGAATGGCCTATCGCTCTTATTTTATATATAAAGGTTAGTAAGAATTGGTTTGAATTTCTCAACTAGTTGACTTGGTGGCGAGGATCAGTTTGTGAGCAGAAGAAAATACAGCATTTCGTGTTTTAAGTGCATCAAGTGCATTTATATTTTGAGCGAAAACGAGAACAGATTATTCAGTATAAAAGTTTAATCTTACGAATGCTATAAGAACATTTCAGCATAAAATTGTAGGAATATTAAGCCATTCTTTACGACTGGTCAATTTACAACAGATGTAACACAGCAAAACAGATGTAAATCCACTGTAAAATTATTTCAATAATGAATTTCTTTTAGACTAAAACGATTGTTGATAGCCGTTCAAGAACACGTTATATCGCACTTCTAGATTGGGAGACTAATCCAGCGGCATTTGCTGGCCTTAAAAAACTAAATAATTTTAAAGCATCACTTCAAGGTGATGCCTTTATGCATATTAAAGCATATTTTGCTTTACCAGGAATAACTGCGCTATCTGAGTTTCGTGCTGGTTCACGGAGTAACAACCATGCTTGTGAATCGACTTCTCCAGATACAACTCGACCCTTGATAAATAACAACATCCTTACAGGCAAAAATATTAGAAGGAGTCCACCACCTTACAGTGAAGTTGGCCCTCGTATTGTACGCCCTATAGTTAACGCCCATCAACCACCTTCATACAGTGAAGCTACAAGAGGGGATATTCTACCTCAACCTTTCTTTACTGAACAAGATGTACCACCTCCAATACCACCGAGATTACCAAGAACACCGAACTTCAATCATATGAATATAAATCCTATGCAGCGTTTCATAACACCACCACCTGGTTTTGTTCACCAGCACAATGCACTGCTCGCTTTGGCAGCACAGCAACATCGAAATCAGCTGAACGCCATTCAACAATTACAATTACAAGCATTGAATCGCATACCACTTCCTACACCTTTAATGGGAAGTACTCCACTACCAATCCCTACACCATTGATGCCTCTCATGACTTGTCGACCAGCAGTACCTCCTTACATGGTAAACAACTACTGTCAGCAAACACATCGAATCAACAGAAATAATAACGGGCGAAACATAGACACTATTCACATAGCAGATGCAAATAGTAGATCAAGAAGCTCATCATCTCCACAAGGAGGATCGTTATCTGATGTTGTGAATGTTACATCTCAACCTGGAAAGAGTACTGCAAACACAACTTTGATCAGCACTCGTTCAAACTTAGTTACTACACCACTAAGTGCACGAGCAAGAGCAGTTATCTCTTCATCAAACCCAAATGATAAATCAAACTTAGTTACCACAAGCAAAGATGTCAACAATGCTGTTGTAAACAAATCTGAAAAGGAAGAGTCAACAAATGACAATTCATCTTCAGCAGATAGCTTGATCACGTCAATTACTGAAACTGTAGTCGAACACACTGATAGTTTACTTGCAACTTCGACTGAAAGGATTTCTTTAAACACTCCCAGCAGACAAAAAGATTTTAATACACCCAACAGTCAAGGAACTTTAGATACACCCAACAGTCAAGGAACTTTAGATATATCAACCAACAGTCAAGGAACTTTAGATACATCCAACAGTCAAGGAACTTTAGATACATCAACCAACAACGGAGCAGGTTGGAGTAAAGTGAAACCCTCTAAACGATGGAGTGCTACCAAAAAAGTAAAAACAAAAGAAGAAAGAATTGATACGAATGATAAAGGAAAAACTAGAAATGCAAACTCGTTACGAACAATCAAAACTACAGAAAACTCAGCTGTTGAGAATCAAAGTATGTTACAAGTACCTGTAGCCGTAGAAAAACCGTCACCTAGCAATAGAAATATGTTGCGAACATTTGCACATGCAGATAAACCAGCCAATGGCGCTCAAGATACACTGCAAACATGCATACCTTCGGAAAAACAAACAACTAGCAATCGAATTACACTAAGAACATTCGCACCTTCTGAAAAACCATCCAGTATTGACCAAAATATGTTACGAACATCTGTACCTTCTGAAAAACCATACTATAGCGAACAAAACACTACAAAAACATTTGCATCAACAGGAAAAACTACTAGCGATTGCGACACGCCACGAACAGAAAAAACAGTTGACAGATATCAAAATAAATTTCGCACGTTTGCACCTGCAAATCAGCAGACCTATAGGAATCAAACTCCATTCCGAACATATCGTACTTTCGAACGAAGAAAAAAAGACAGAGAGGAAGAAAGAAATTATTTAATTGCAAGTCGTGTTGTTAAAGATGAAATGCCGTCTTCAGAAAACAAACCAGTCAAAAAGTGTGTAGCACTTAAATATACAACTATACCATCTGCGCATGTGTTAGATTCTATCATCAACCTTGATGACGAAGACGAGGCGAGTGATTCAAATCCTCCCAATTACGAAAAATTGATGTATGTTAGAGATGAAGACCATGTGTGTTATAGCCAAATATTTGGACCGAAGCAGTATGGGACACCAAAGCACTTTCGCAAGCCAACTTCTATGTTTTCAAGCTTATTGGTTACGCCATTAGAAGATGTTGATTAGTCGTGAAAAGATAGACTTTATCAGTGTCAGTTTAATGGTTACGTTTTTATTTTTTAAGTAAATTTATAAATTTAACGATACTTTATAACGTTGATTATCGATATCTTTGCTCTTAACATTATTCTAAGGGGCTCAGGAATTATTCTAAGGGGCATAGGAACAGATTCTGCAAAAAAAAACAAAAAACACTTCATAGAAAGTCCGAAGTTTAAAGAAGTACTATAAAATTGCTTTGCGTTTGCTGTTTTCTTTTCGTTGAAAGCATCATGAAACATTAAATACGAATTTCAACCACCAATAGCCTTGGTACACCCTTGGTCTTGTTTGCTTATCATTATGTGTAAATATATACACCCTTGGTGTTCTTTATCATTATTTGTAAATGTGTATGATTCGCACCCTATTATATAGAAGAGATCAAACATGATTTTCGTTTTTTATTGATAGAACTGAACAAATATTAAAGAACAAGACAAATTGTTTTTCCGCCATTACATAAATGTACGCGATTGATAAGATAGTATACGTAACATATTATATTTGATTTATTCTACTAAAATATGATTTACAATTAGATGACTAACATTTCAAACATCTAATACCCTTGAAAACTTATCAACTAGAAGCCAAGTTACTTATTAGGAAAAGTCGTTTATATTCACTTAGTCTAATAGTTTCTCCGAATTAGTTTAGAGGCTCTCTTCCAGGAAAGATTTACTAATTGTTAAAGAAAGTTTTCATGAGATCGTCTTTACTTTTGTTGTGCAATGGATGATTTAGTAAATTAATAATATATAAAAATGAATTCTAAACAACATTATAAAATAGACGAGTAAATTAATGTGGAAGGAGTTGATTAGATGAGGTTAACTTGAGTACGACCTTCTCGTTAAATTTTACAGTTGATTCTTTAGTAAGGAACGTCAAAAAATGCAGCAGGGTAGTAAAAATGTGTTTTAAATAGAAAAACTTGTTTTTTTTATTTATAATTTTAACTTCTTGACAATAAGTGATAAAAACAAGTCCAATTTCAATTCTGCGTAGTATTTTAACTGAATGGACAGCAGAACTACCTCATACAATCAACTCCCAAATTACAAACAGTTCCCTACTTATAGCCTCGTATTAAAACATCTAAAATTATATCTTTATATAAAGTGCTACTAAGAAAATATCTGCAACTAAAACACACTTAGTGATCTGTATAGAAAAATGAAAAGAGTTGCTATGACATTTTGTATCAAACTCAATCTTAAGTTTTTTCTGTATATTTGTTGAAAAAAGATGCAGAGCGATTGAGAAAACAGTAAGAAGTATAGCAAGTCAAGTACTTCAATAAAAGAATGTGATTGGTGGAAATTACAACTGCTTACCTCAAGTAGAAGTGAAATATTTTCACAGATTTATAAGAGCTATTTTAGAGTATATACAATAGCAAAAAATAATTTGTTGAGAAATTTCAAATACATATTAAACTAAAAGCAAATTTTGTACAGCAGGCTATATTTGATACATGGATTAAAATGTAACTTGAAAATATATCTATATCATAGTAATAATATCATCATCATAAAAAATCATCAACTTTATAGAGGTGAATGCGTGGAGCGGTTAAGTTTCATTAACAAGAATTTTAAATTCACCGTTTTTGTGTAGGTGCCATGTTACCCTAAAAAAGTCAGTAATAAACAATTCATCTTTGAAAATTAGCCCGTGCGAAAAATTAATCCTCTTTTATGTAGACATGTATCGTAATACTAAAACAAAGAAATGGTCGTGGCCATTGTTACACTATTGCTACACCGATATGTATGGCAAAGGTGCTACTTCTATTGTTACACCGATATGTATGACAAAGGTACTACTTCTTTTGCTACATAGATATGTATGGCAAAGGTACTACTTTTAGATGTAATGTGAAGCAATTCTTTAGAATCATGATGGATGTAATAAAATAGAATAAAGCAAGACATATAAAACCTCAGTAGTATTAGTAGATATACAATATTAGTAAAATATGATAAAAGATTCAATTACTTGTTTTTTACACTTTTCACAAAAATTACCAAGAGAACTCTTAAATTGTCTGTCTCGCTTATCTTTACTTTGATGTAGCATATCACAGGTAATTTCAGATAATAGTGAGGCAAGCCTTTACCCACTTTTAGGATTGTAAAAATAAGAAGAGACAGACAAGAAAGTTCTCGAATCATGCAAATCATGAGTTTTGAATAACTACTACTAATAACAATAATAATAGAATAGTACACTAATATAAATAAAAGAACATCGACGAGCAAAAACAAAACAAATATAAAAAAATTCTGTTTTATCATTTAACATATTAACAGAACAACGTAGCCTTCAATATAGAACGATAGGCATATATTATAAAAATGGGTTGGTAATAAACAAAGATTTAAATTCAAGTAATATATTCAAATTTCAAAGTCAAGAGTCACATGTCAAAAGATAATGAAGAGCCGCAAAATTAGTCACTAAAATGAGAATGCTAGCTAAATTTTTCAGGTTAGGGGTATTGTAAATTTACTATCGAACTATATTTCTGAAGACTTATACTTGCACTTAGAGTGACTTTTTGATATAAAACTTTTCTATTCGAGCAACGGGTGGATTATCTGATCTCCTCCATGGAGCTTCCAGTAAAATTCTGAGTTTGTCCTGAAGTATTACTAGCGGTTGAACTCGATGATAGCGTGTCAGGGTCGTACTGAAAGAAAAAAAAAATTTATTTACTCTTCAACCACTCGCCTATCTGAAAATCTTTAACTCTTTAATTGCAATGAAGTATGTTTAGAGATGTACCATATCAAATAAAATACCTAAGCGTAATACCGTAAATACCGAGTTAAAATACCTAAGCGTAAGTTACAGATAAACTTACCTGATCTACATCCATTGATTTTGGTCGCTGTCGAAAGTCACTAAAGTAAGATATATAATTTACTAAGTAATTCAACACCACTAGGTTTAACTTTCCGAGCCTCGCTCTCAACAAAAAAATAAAACTTGATCACTTAATATCAATATCAAGCGTATTTTAAAGAGTCATATCGCTGTGAACATAGGCTAATATGGAAGATTCAAAGTTATTATATTATTAAATGAATTTTTTGTTGTTGTAATAAATTACCTGTCAGCAGTCAAATCACTTTGCGATGTATGATAAGTACTAGCAGGTCGATTTGATATATCACCACCCGCCCTTAAATGCTGGGGAGGTTGGCGGGTACGTGGACCCATCGATTGAGGTCGTTGTGCAAGGGTTGGAATATGAGGGATGGCTAACTTGTCATCAACCTACAGAACAACATAATTAATACAACCAAAATGTTTCTTTCTAAGAACACAACCCTGTTTAGATACAACACAAATTGACTTATGATAATTTAATAAAATGGATTTAAAAACTGAACGAAACATTAAAATCGTTTCTAAACATATGAAGGCAAAAAGTGTGTGTGTGTGTGTGTGCAAAAAAACAACTGTAATAAATAAACAAATGGCGGAACTATTGTCCACTTCTAATTACGTTACTTATGCTTAGATTGTATAAGAAACAAATGTTACTTTTGGTATATCTTTTAATATCTGTAAGCCATCTCCTGGTCCCATATGTGTGACATGGTTGAAATTTGATGGTCCAGAAATGAGTTTCGATACTAAATCAGCTTCTTCTGCTTTAAGGCTTTCTCTTGTTTTAAACGATAGACGTTTCTTGCTTGCTTTTAATCGTAGTATAGCTGCTACAGCTCGTTTACCTTGTTTCGATTTTACTATTAACTCATCTAGGGTGACAGAAATAGAAGAAAATAATGACCAGAACGTAAAAATAATGACCAGATAAATATTGTAAAGAAACAAAATATATATTCCAAATAAACTTGTATAAGGTGAAGAACAATACTTTGCTTGTTGTATTTTTCTTCGCCTTATACAAGTATATAGCTCAATCTCTGATATCGAGCACTGTTAACTGTTCACGTTATACAAGTATATAGCTCAATCTCTGATATCGAGCACTGTTAACTGTTCACGTTATACAAGTATATAGCTCAATCTCTGATATCGAGCACTGTTAACTGTTCACGTTATACAAGTATATAGCTCAATCTCTGAT
>JAYJMI010724829.1:0-13255 GCA_036873855.1 Sarsia tubulosa
TAGTAGCTTTATTAACGTCAATCTGATCTATATTCAACAGTAGGGTTGTAATATCGATATTATTATTGTCAACAGCCAAATGTAGAGGTGACCAACCATCGTTAGTAATTGTATTAACGTCAATCTGATCTATATTCAACAGTAGGGTTGTAATATCGATATTATTATTTTCAACAGCCCAATGTAGAGGTGAAACACCGTAATCATTGTTTAAATTAACATCAGTATTCATTTTTATTAAAAACTTAATAACATTTACATCAGCTTGATCAACAGCGTACAGCAATAAGCTTGTAGGTACTGTAAATCCTTCTTCGTTACAATGATACATGGAGTTGATGTCGAGGTTATTTTTATGCAAAGCATCGAACATTAATATAACATTATTAGTTATTGTTGCTCTACTACATGTATTCCAGATATCTAAACAATTAGAAATGAATTAGAAACTTACTTTTAATGATGACTATTAGCAAACAAGTATAAATTGTGATAAAAGCATGATATTTAGTAAAAAAAAGTTCAGTTAGATGATGTTCAGGAAGTAAAACTATCCGAATAGTAAATAAATAAAGATTCTAATATTAAAAATTGAGAAAGTTGAAAATGTTCTATATGAAAATTAACAATTAGTTACAAATGATTCATAAAAAATGAAATTGGGGTACAATATTAGTTGAAGTAGAAAATCGAAAGCGAATAAAAAACTTTGAACTGTTTTTTACTTTTTTTAAAATATAAGTACTTTTTGGGAGAAAGTCGCAAGCAATCCTGCTAGAAGGAGTTCAAAAGTTGAGGGACTTTGATATGATTTTCAATAATGCAGGGTCGGAAAAAAGGACCTCCGACATTAATTTTCCCTATATATATAATTTTGAAGAGAATTAAAAAAAAAGTTTTTATGCAACTTGAAAATACATTTCAAAATGTTATGAATAAAATTTATAGGGCAATAAAAATATTATCAGATAAAAATAATTTGATTGGTGACCCCTTTAGAGAAAAAGTTGCAATTAAAAAGGCTATTTCAGTTCAAGAGTACAAAAATAATGGTAGAAATGTTCAATGTGTCATTGATTATTATCAACTATCTGCAATGGAAAGTTCAATAGATTAATTACTTCATTTGTACAGTGTTGTGGTAGTTCTAGCTAGACTTGTTGTGGTAGTTTTAGCTGTTTTTGTTAAGTGATTTGACGTCAGCTTTAAAATAACCAAAGCTTTATTGTCAATTATGCTTAATTACACTTACGGGAAATATATAGTATTTAGCGATACTTTTTTTACTGCCAATGTAACATTTTTTCACTTAGATATTTTCTATACTCGATCTTCTGTTAAAATTTGAATTTCAATAGAATTTGTCTTAACTGTCAAAAATCTAGTAAAAAATCAATATATTATCGAAGTTTGTTTATTATTAAGGAAACTATTTAAATTTTTATTATTAAATAAAACCATAGGCTTCCGTATAAATAGAGCTAAACGAAATTATATGACCGGAGTAAACATTTTAGCAAGATTAAATGTATTTTATACAGATTTTTGTCGTTACAAGATTTTCTATATAAAAAGTTGTCAAAAATATTTGAGGTTTCGACGAACGGTTTTGAAATCCTCAAACAGCGTACTTTTGGTAAAAGCAATAAAATGTTTAATTTTAGATTTTCAATAAAAAATAATTTATTGTGGAACTGGTAGAAATAGTAGTTTCTATGTGGTCATAAAACCAATACACAGTTTTTAGTCTCAGTTCCGTTCATCAAAGTACATCAAGAACAAAAGTTGTTAATAGTTACAAATGGTTTTCATTTATTTCAGAACATGGTTGTAATAGTAATATCTGTTTTATGTCTCATTCAAATCAAATACTAGACAATGGAATAAATTTTACTTACGACGAAAGGTATCAGCTGATGCTGGTGCTATAACCGTAGTTGATGACGTTTCTTTGTTGTTGTCTGCAATAAAATACATGATTCGTTAGCCTCACTTGAGTATCCATTATTTAAGCTATATTATAAGGTTGTGGCCTTAAAACCAATTCATTGCATAACTTGCAATAATTATGAAAGCAATTTGTGACAAATATTCATAAGCAATTATCTGATGTGAGAATAATAACTGTGTGAGTGTAAATTTTCTTTCATGTTTCAGTAAAAAAAATTTAACTAATACACAATATTTGTTTAAAGAGTTTTAGTAAAAATGCATTTTTATTTTAAATATGTAAACTATTAGTACTGTTGTATTAAGAGAAAAAAAGTACAATAAGAGATAACTTTAACGTACCATCAAAGGTTTCAGCTGACGACGGTGAAACATCTGTAGATGATTCTACATTAATGTTATCTAAAATAAAACATACAAATTTTCAGCCTTAGTTCTTCGAATTAGTTTCGGCATTAGTGTCTTAGTTTGTTAAAATGTTTTAATTAAAAGTTACAAATCATAAGTAATATAGAGGATTTCACCTTATTAGCCATGGGGGATACTCGCGCAGTTTTTAACTTTAACTTTGTGAGTTATTATGAATGTTATCAAGAAGATTTTTTGTTAAAGAAAACTTTTCTTAAAACTTATCTTGCGTAAAAAATAAAATCTAATTTTTTTCAGTTTTCTAGAGTCTGGTCACATAGCATCCAAAAAAAAATCTTTCTCAGCTAATAAGATTACACTAGATGAAAATAAAAATTTAGTTATCGACAATGTTGAAATTGATTTGCCTCTACGTGTATTAGCGACTATGGACCTTAAGAATCCTATCGATGTTGCTATTAGGATGTATGAAAATCATCCAAGTTAAGGATTATTAATGAGAAAAAAAATATTGATGAATCTTTTTCTTTTGAGAATGTAACTATTGATGAAGTTGAAGGGATAATAAGGAAATTTGATATCTCTAAAGCTACTCGTAATAGTGACATACCACTTCCGCTCTTCCTTTTTCATTTTATTTTGCGATTTTATAGAAGAAGGGACTACATCTAGTCTACTTCTATAAATGTTGAAGTCTCAAGGTCTGAGTAGCTGTTTATTGAAAGAAAAAAATCTCACTCAAGTGGGATGATTTTTAGTCCTTCTATCACTAAAACCTTCTCATTCAGACTAGACTAATTTTGGCTATTCTTTACCAAATAAAAACCGTACAAAAAAAATTAATGCTTTCCGTTGTCTTTCCGTATTTTTTTGTATTTTTTAAACACAAAGGAACTAAACTTGTTTACATTTAGGTCGTATGATGACATCTAGGTGGAACTTTTTTGTTGGTTTTTATTTTGATATAGTTTTTCTGATGTTTTTTTCATATTTTCAGCCGTTTTTTATTTCTTTTTAAAACTTTAAAAGGTAAAATGGTAAATGCTTCTTAGAAATTATGCTTTTTGAATATATTGTTTTAAACATATTGTTTAATGTTGATATTGTTTTTTTATCGATAAAAATGGTCTCACCTACTCAAGTAACCACCTACTTTTCAATGAGATCTTACCGAGCCGGGGTAAAAATTTATAATAGGAATTCAAGACGTTTTTTCCTCAATGATAAGACTTCTACGGTCTTCTGCGAGTTCCCCGTGTTCTTATAGTTTTCTATTTTTGACTTTCAAGTATTTAGTAATATATCAAATAGTTTTATCGTATAAATAAAGTATATTATTTATATTTATTGAGAAAAACTTGTTGTCAACTTGTCAATACTATAGAAAAGAAAATAATCTTTTTATGAGAAAGTGACCGAAAAAAGATCTCACTTGAGTCAGATATCGTTTTTTCACATATGCAAAATTCCTTAATTTTTAAAAAACAATAAATGTTTGTGCTCCGTACCATCAAAAGCATGGAAAGGACGTGTCATCAGGAACAAATCCATTACACCCATATTTTAGTTCATTTTTCATTTAAATTGCGGACAAACATGCTGATAAAGTGTGAATTGGTAACATAAATGCAATAAAGAATTTTTTAGTTCACGAGAATTTATTTGTGCGCGAAAATTTTTTTTAACTTTTTTGTACTCCTGTGAATAATACTAAATTGATCATAATCTAGACACTAAATTAGATTATGTGATGTGTTGTGTTTTTAGACGAACCAGTGTTTGAAAATCTGATGTTTGCTAGAATAGATTATGGTCCGTAGAAAGAAACGGACTACTTTCTATGGTCCAAGTCTAGATAAACTAGATACACATATACGTAAAACCATAGTTCCTGGCTTTAAGTAGTCGCCAACCTTTGGTGAACTAACTTAGGTTATTTATATATTAGTATATTTTAATGATGTATTTTATTTGTAACAGCCTAATAAAGTAACAATAATGCATAGCTCCATGTTTCTACCTAACTGAAATAAAATATCAGAGTCAGAGTATGATCAGAGTAGTTGACAAAACTTTAGCTGCCATTATTGAATCTACTTTTATACCATTAGGTAAGTAACCCAGCTTGCCACGCAAAAACGCTAAAGTTCCCATGCAATGGTTATATCATGTTTATAGAGAGTCTAGAGTCTCTATCTTCATTTTGAAGTCTACCCACTTACAAAACTATTTCATTTCAATTTCGTTGTGACAAATTGCGTCACTAAATTTATGTCTTTTTTGTCACATCATAATTATGAAATTTTTTGCAAGATGTGATTCACAATAACTTTAACCTATCTCCTTCCTAAATGACAGCACTAACACTTCATTCACATTTTGTTTATAGTCATTTGTACTATAATTGCTCATAGCATTACTTTTTTTTAGAAAAAGTGACTCCTTTCGGGTTTGCAGATCCCTAAAAAACTCGGGTTATTAGGGTTAACCTATTAAATTTTAAAATTATCTCACCTAAAGATATACCTATAATAATCTCTTCTACGCGTAATTTCAAAAAAGTTAAGTCCCTTTCTCTTTCTTTAGTCAACTAATATTTAATAAAAAGGCCCTCTTGCCAACATTCCTTCCCCAATTTGTTTGCTTGTACAATTTATTTATTCATAACATAAAAAGTCGTATGATACTCTTTAATTTTTGTTTTTACTAGGGTACTTTATAGACAGTAAAAAGAACTGCGACATAATCATGTCTGCAAGATAATCCCTGATTGAAGTTGAAGACTTTACAAAAATGCTAATTTCTATACTACTAGTATAGCTGCCAATGCTTAATTGAGCAACATATTTACTGTTGAGTTGCACGCTTTCAAGTACGTTTCTATATTTAATATATGATATTTTTATGATGTGGTTAAGGATTACCTCCCGAATCTACAAACAACAAGCATTCAGTTAAAAAAATTCGGTTAAAATTTTAACTTGAAATTTCATAGACCAAAAAAGATTTTCGTTAACAAAAAAAAATTCTTGCGCACAGAAAAGATTCTTCAAGATTCAAGTAAAACAATCTCGCGAACAAAAAAAAAATTCTCGTGAACTGTGACACTACCGGGCCATCGTACATAGAAATGAGGTATTTTACGAAAATTAAAAATGCAAACACTAAAAGAACCTACTTATCGCAATGAAAGTTATTTTAAGAAATGTTTTTTTTAAGCATATTTATATAATTGAAACGGAACTAATTAGACTTTGTCGTAAAACCCTTCTCTCACTTATTGTATTTCATGTTTAGTGTTGGAATAAAATAAAACACTATCAACACACCTGGTTTGCTTGCATTGAAACTTTTAAGAATGACTTCAGCATCACTGTGGTTCAATCTAGTAAATGAATAAACATGTTTACAAATACCTATCTTCTCACTAAAAACTTACCAACCTACTCTTATATTATACTTTTCTCTCCGCATACTCACCTTATACCAGACTCATCTGCTCACACATTCAAAAACTCACATTATTACCTACTCACATACTCATATACTTTCGTCTTCACATAGTCACATAGTATCATACTCATCTGCTCACACATTCAAAAACTCACCTTTGTACCAAATTTACTACACAATAGATGGTTAGGAAATTCGTATAAATTTACATTATATTTTGAAACTAAGTCTAACTCTTTACCAAAATAAGTAGATCTTTTGTATATTTTAGTACTCCGCAGAGTAAAGTTTATTTACGACAGTTAGTAACAGCCTTAAGTAATACGAAACAAAAGGCTAAGCCTTTACTAATGTTTACAATGAGTTAATTTTAAGTTTCTTAACCAGATATATCTATAAACTTTGTAATTAACTACTCTCTAACTCAACTACCCCTATACTCTCAACTAGTATAGTCGTATGTGGACTTACTTGCATACTCACCTACATACTTGACCACTCAGAAACTTTATCTATTCACCTCAACTTACACATCTACTCAACTTACTACTTACCTACTCCACACTTACTCATCACCTACTAATAACCTACTTACTTACTAACTATTCACTTACTCACCTACTGACCTACTCAATTACTTACATACTCACCTAATCATCTACTCACCTAATCACTTAATCACTTACACGTCACTCATCTACTTATCTACTCATCTACTCTTCTAATCACCTACTCATGTTCTCATATACTCACATACTTATATATTTACTATTTTATTTACATCTACTAATATTCTCATCTATTCATATTCTCACTTACACATCTACTCAACTACTCACTTACTCATGTACTCACTATTTTATTTTCACCCACCCACTTACTTACTCACTAACCTGGTTGTCTACTCTAGTTCTACTAACTTACTCAACTACTCATTCATTTTACTCTTATTCCCATATTTCCATCTACTCATATACTTATATAATCACCTACTATTCACATCTAAAATTTATAAACAAATAATAACTTTTGAAATGTAGCATTCAATTTAGACAGGAACGACAGGTAGAGGCAACACCAAAAAAAGCCAATCAACTAGTTCCACCGGACCTAGTAACTTACTCACCTACTCATCTACTCGTTTTTTTCAAACTCGTAAAGTAGTGCTTATAACGAGAGACATGTAACACACTGGGCACAAGCGTTCAGGAACTCTAAATATTTCAAATATTCCGAATATAACTGAATATTTTCAAATTGATTTCTGTCCAAACATATTTAAAAGTTCAAATACGGCAAAATCAAATAAATTATTTTAAAATCTGACCGTCAGTGTTTGTAATAAAGTAAGTTTTAGCGGCCTCAAAACAAGCTAAAAATATTGTTGATGTGATTGTGCTTAATAGGCAAAAAACTTTATCAGTTCAGTTGTTTTTAAATTCACAACACGACCAAGTAAGAATATTTAGATAGGAAACTCGGAAGTAGAATATTCGGCTATATTTTTAAAGTCTCGTGCTGAACATGTTTTTATAATATAGTGTTTGTGGTATCTTGTCAACGTTGCACAGTCCCTGTTAAGATCATCTAAATAATAATATAATTGGTGCAATGCTACTAAACCTTAAGCCTAGAAAATAGAAAGCAATTTCTATAAAATAAAAATATTCAGACACTTTTAGCCACAAACATTTACCCACCTACTTATCTGCTAAAGTACCCACCTACTCACATATTCACATATCCAATTACCCACATACTCACGTACTTATCTACTCACATATTCACATAATCACTTACTCATATATTCATATACTTATCTATTCACATACTCATATACTGGCATACTTACCTATTCACTTACGCACGCACCTACTCAAATATACACATAATCATCTACTCACATACACACCTATACTCTTATATTCACATACTTATCTATTCATATACTCGTATACTCGCATACTCATTCTTGAACACGTAAATACTGAATTATTAGTATACTTACATAGGCTTTTCATATTCTTTGTTCAGTAGATGTTTGTTGGTTTCATTGAACACTTCAATTTCATCTTTACTGATATCTTTTAAATAATTTTCTTCGTCTATATGTACAAAATTGTTAGATCTCCATTCATTTAATACTTTGAGAAGTGTTGTATCTGGAGTCCTTAGATTTATAACAACGATTAACAAGTTCAAGATACATCTACTTAAACCATCGACAAGATTATGCTTCAAGTGTTGTTCATCGATTGGTAAGATAAGTATTACATTTAAAAACTCACAACCTCGAACTGAAGCATAATCCGTTAAGAGTACGTCGTATTCTGTTGTTGGTAATAATTGAGGATCACTTGTCCATTTAATTTTGTTTACTTCTAACACAGATTCTATGATTTGTCTTGACTCATCATTCAAACAGATTATAACCTGCTTGTCTTTCTGATTGCTAAAATCAATTTTGTCAAACATTTTGGAAAGACAAAAGATTATATTACTGTAGCTTTGTCTTTCTTTGTTGAATCCTCCAATTATAAATTTAGGCACTTTGAAAGTATTATTTTTCTCAATCTGAATAAATGGATAATAAAGAACAGGAATCATTCCTTTCACGAATTGTACTTGTTTTCTCTCACCTACAATTTTGTAGCTACTTTGAAGTTCTATTTTAGACTTTATTTGATTTGAATTAACTGTAAAATGTTTTAAGAGTTTATCTGTCTCCATTAAGTTTACAGAAGTTAATCCACTGATCTTTGTTACTGAATTTTGTCCTTTTTTTTGTTTTGAGAACTTTTTACTGTTGCTTTGTTTAGGTTTGAAATTGGTATCCGTTACTTGAGTTTTTTTTGTATCAAATGATTTTTTTCCTGGATTGGTACTTTTAATTGGTTGTTTTTCGACTTTTGTAACTTGTTTTTCAACTTTCACATGTTTAGTAGATGGTTTATTAATTTTTGATATGTCTACTCCACTGGATTGTTGAGTTTTGTTTTCAGTTGTTAAGTCGCCACTGCCTGATAGTTTATTGGAGTTTATTTTATTATCATATTTATTTGTTGTATTAATTGATTTTGAACTAAGATTTAGCTTTAGTTTTGGCAAAATAGATTTCATTTTGACTTTGTCTAAAACTTGTACTGCAACATCAACGATGTTGTTAATCTCTCTAGAGGACCTGAGTAAATAAGATAAATTGAAAATCCAAAAATCTACTTGTTCTGATAAATTTTTAAATTGGTATCCATTGTCATGCATTTGTACTTTTTTTTTGACTATATATCTGTTACTTTCCAAAGATTGACACACCAGCACAATATTTGAATTTTGAAACATTTCTGTTTTGATGAGATAACTAATTTTCTGTACTTCTTGTTCATCTAAAGTTTCACCGTTATATTCTTCTACAAATACATGAACTGTCTTATCTTTATGAATTTGTAGCAAGTATGCAAGAATTGTTGATAACGGTTTATTTTCTCCAACCAAAACAGTCACTGTACATGCTGCCGCATTTTTATTTTGTAAAGTTTCAACAAGTTTCCTCATCTCCTGAACATAAACAGAGCTAGTACCATGAAATACATAATAAACAAGTTCATTTTCATTCAAATTACCTAGAATGAACTTCATAATTTGTTGTGCTGCGACTGTTTTACCGGATCCATACGATCCTCTAATAAGCTTGCGTTTGTTTTTTGAATGAATAATTCTCTGCTGTTCAGGAGTAAGCATTATCAACTTTTGAGCTTCTTTGATTTCTTTTCTTGGTGATTTTGTGAAATCAGGTAAATCAAAATGGGTAATTGCCATAAAACCAAGAATACTCTTCAGAAACTCCATTGAGATGTCTTGATGTGTTTTTGCTTTCAGTTCTTCTCTTTCATTTCCTATTTCAACTAAGACGATATCCAACCAATTTTCAAATGATTTTAAATTTGTAAATTGTTCCAAAGGCACTACTAACTTGAAGTCAACACAGATTTTGCATTTCACTTCTTCGAGAATTTCATCATCGTGTTTACCATGCAGTGTTACCGGTATATATATGAAAGGTTGATCAGTGAGACATTTGTTTGCAGAATAGAGTGGTCTAATCTTTAAACAATTGTTTCTCATTGATTCTTTTATGTTTGTTGTAGCCGTATTAATATGTAGAATAACATTATGCTTCGCAGAATAAGTTAAAATAGATTCTTTTTGAGGATTTGTATTGATATAGTCCTCACAAAATAGTTGTAAATGCTCACTTGCATCGTAGCCCTTTAAAGTAAAACCTTGATCATTGTTCTTTTCTAGCCATTCATATTGAGTTTTTAATATCCGACATTCATCATTTTGATTGATATTTGAAAAATCGTATTTTCTTATTTCTTGCAAAACAGTATATTTGTCGAAGTAATCGTCGTGAGTACTGGAAATTAAAGAATACTCATTAACTGAGCCACCACCTACACGAATTTTAATTTTATCTTTAAACGTGACTTGTAGACATTTAAAGTTTTCTGATCTATCGGCATAATGAGCGTAGATACCAAATCCATCAATGGCTTTATGATCTAAATGACAATTTAAGACAACTAAAAAACGAAAGTCTTTATTAGATATGTGTTTTTAAAATTTAAGAAATAATTAAAAATATAGATGCTACAGGTTAAAGTGTAACGTTTGTATCTTGCCCTTACTAATCTCTATGGTTTACAAAACAAAGAAATAAACAACAAATGTCTATGCAATAAAAACAGGCTGAGAGAATAACGATGATAAAAAACGTATTCTGATTAGTAAGCAGGAGTTGTAAGAATATAGATATATGCCTGAGTATACAGTGTATATGTGTTACATTGTATACAGTGTATATGACAGTGCTTGATACTGTGTATTCACATCGAAATTTTAATTTATTCAACTTTTACTCTAAAGTTAGTGCTCCGAGCGGGATTCGAACCCACAATACTCCTCCAACCTTGGGAATAGCAGAAATATTTTGGTGTTCAGAATCAGGTGTTCGGAATTACTATTTTTGTTTTTTGGGTATTTGTTCACCAACGTCTAGCATCAGTACTTTTGCATTGAAATTTGTCTAGAGCAGCATGCTGCAAGCTAGGTTCCCACTTATGACTACTTCGGCAGGGCTGAAATAGGTATCCGCGCTTAGTGTTTGTGTATCTTAGTTAGTCTAGTGGTAGGGGAAAAAACTGCTTTGAAGATTTGTATGCTCTTTTAAATATCACTGAACCTTGATCCAAGGGAATATATAAAATTGAAAATTGCCTTTAAAATTGTCGAATAAAAATGGGGTGTGTAACTCTAGGTGATGAGAGTGAGGAATGTGTTAAAAAAGTGTTTCGAAAAGAGTTTATAGTTGCTTGTGTGGCAACTAGTAGCTATATGTTAGGTTATTTATAAAGTATAGTTGGGTAACAACAATGCTGTGAAATTAAAGGATTTTAGTTCTAAAGGTAATTGTTTATTTATACCTTTTTGATGTTAAACTTACCTCTAGTAAGTAAAAATAATTTCATGATTTGTTACTCCTATGACACTTTTCTGCAAAGATCTGGTTATTCAGTTAGTAGTTTAAATTAAAATAAAGGGATTTTTAATTTAAAAATTAAATTGCTTTCATAAGAGATCGGCAGAAAAGGAAAGCTACAATAAAACACTCACCAACATTGTTAAGATCAATTCTTTCATCACTAAGAAGTTCCGGATATAAAATTTCAATATCATCAACTAAATCTTTCTCGTTTATTTTCAGAAGTATATTTCTCCAATAAAACCAGTCCGGTTGCAAAATTTTCTTTTCATTGATACATCGATAAACTCTTTCTTCTAGGTGATCTTTATATTTATCATTTTTTTCTATCTCCGTTAAAATCTCAACACTTATCTCTAACACACTTGCAAATGTTTTCCAATTTCTAACTCTTCTGCTTATCATATCAAAGATATAAAGAAACATGAAATCTTCTCCTAAAATGATAAAATATTGTGACATCAACAATAACTTATTTGAGTTCCAATATTAACATTTGTAATAATAGTAAATAAAAAAAACCATTCCCTGGAAGAAGAAACCATTCCCTGGATTATTCGATTATTCTATTCTGATTATTCTAAAAAAAATATTCCCTGGATTATTCTGCTCAACATTGTAATAGCGAGAATATGGATGAATATAACTAATTTTCCTGTATTGGAGTACCCCATTCAAAATATTTTCTTTACTATACTCACATATTTTAAAAGAGTTTTAAAAAACCAGTTAAACAACTTCAAGTTTTTACTATGATTCTTCAAAGATTTAATGTAGGTGAGTTTAAAATGATGGCAGCTACTTACATCTTAAATATTATGTTCTTAGCGAAACAAAAACAAATTAGAACACAAACATTGTTTTGTAATAACAAAAAATCAAAACTGCTATTATACGACAAGACAACTTTATTAAAATGAAAGTACGTCACCAATTAATTAGCTTAAGATTACTTCAAGCTATTGTTAATACCATAAGCCTTTTGAAGAGCTTATATTTATACAATAAAGATTTAAATTTACCTTGATCAGTGTTGTTAACATCATCTAATGAAGTTTCTAAAGAAGGGAATTGGTTTTCTATGATATTGATTATCCCTACACCTTCGTTGATTATTAGAAGTTTATGTCTCCAGAATTTCCATTCAATTGGGTTTGCTGATGAATCCCTCTTGCTGTAAAGACATCGATTTAACCTCTCATGCTTAGTGTCAATATCCTGTTCGATACTGTCTAGCTTATGATCTTCAACACCTATGAGACGTCCAAACCTTCTCCAATTACCAACTCGTTGACATATGATATCAAATATTGTAGTTTCTATAGATATTTATACGAAAGCAGTCAACGGAGTTGTTCTAAGAAATAGCTGTTCTAAACCCTTTCTGTCCTCGTAAAAAGAGCTGTTTTCAGAGTTTTTATAAAAAGTGTTCCTGGCAAATACTACCTACTCTAGTAAATTTTGAATTTTTACCAGGAATTTCTACAAAAAAAAATAAGAAAAGTAAGCCTACCCGGAAACAGCATGTGTTCTAAGCCAAATTTTGTCACCTTTTTAGAAAGTAGAAACCGAAAAAGGGAAAAGTCAGTTTACTCGGGAAAACTTATCTGTTTGTATTGTTGAAACATGTAGATTGAAATAAAATAAAAAATGGAAAAAAATAAAAGTGTTATAATATTCTTCAAACTTTTAACAAATTTTATTCTGCTTGGACCATTTGGAAATATTGCATTTTTGATTTCTACAGAGGGGGGGGGTAAATTCCGCTCCGCCCTCGAGATCTCAAAAACTATAAAAGCCACTTATACAGAATAGCAGTGTATAGTTTTGAGTTTTGTTAAAAATTATTTTTTTTCTGAAGAATTAATAAAATGCAAAATGAAAATTGTAAATAAATAAAGAAAGAAGGTAAAACATGCACATTACAGGGAATAAACATCT
>JAYJMI010724940.1:0-13254 GCA_036873855.1 Sarsia tubulosa
GGATAGTCGAATATATAGTTTTAGACAATATTAACATCGTTTTTGTCTATCCTTAAAATGAACACGCTTCTAGTATTCCTTTTTATTATATCAATTGATTATATTTAACATCAAAATTGAAAAAAAAGAAAAAATTAATTATAGCTTTTATAATATAAAAAATTCCAACCTCGTTCCCAGAATATTAATTCGCTTATAGGCGCTCAGTTTGGGAACGAGGTTGATGAAAATTCAAATTATCTTTTTTTACAACTTTTGCAAAAAACGAAAGATACCTATATTCTACCTAATGTGAAAAAATGAAACAGTAAAATTTATGAAACACACGGTTTTTTGCAAAAATCAAGGGCTTAACATCAAAAAACATGATCTAAACTAAAGTATCAAATAACTTATATCAAGATTGTAATTAAGACGATATGTTTTTTCGCCCTTGCTCAATTCTACGGGTTTCAGACTCGTTGTCGTTACAAAAAGTGGACTAAATTCCATTTTGTTATTGTTCCGGATTTTTATAGTAGATCGCTAGTGTTTTTAAAAATAACGATTCAAATATGATTCTTAAGGGCTTCATACACGAAACAACTTCTCTACAACTTTAGTTATAAACAGGTGTGACGGAAAACTTTTAACCTTAAAAACTAATTTTTTTAACTTAACTAAATCAAAAGATCTACCAAATATAAGCATCCGGAAAATGCAGTAGTTCCACGGAAAATGGTTTCTGTACATTGTTTTGGTTACACATATTGGGTATGAGACCCAATTTACAAAGTGCTGATGTAGGCTTATTTCTAAACCTCAGAATAACTTATTTAGCACATTGTTTCCTTGTTACTTCTTCTTTTTATTGAGTAAATTTTGACAACCATTGCGCGTTTGACACGTTCGGCACGTAATGCGCAATTGTCACGTTGTAAAATTTGCACGTAAGCCATGTATGGCACTTAGACTGGTTTTGCAAGCCGGCACGTCATTTACACAATATCACCTTATCTAAAATCTCATCTAAAATTAGGGTAAGTCATTGGAAAGAAATTTGCCAAAAACATTTTTCTCCCATTATTTTTAAGGTAACGGAACAGATAGGAAAGATTAATTTCTGCTTAGGATGTATTTTTTTCTATCAAGAAAATCATAGTCGCAATAAATTACATGGTCTGAAAGTTCTTTGTTTAGTTCTATTCAAATCATTTAAATCAGACTATCAAGTGATCAAAAAGTGAGCAAAAAATATTTTTATTTTCTAGATAAGTTACGTTGCTTTAATTATAATTATTGAATCTGAAGAATTTCTGAAAAGAATTTAATGTTTGATAAAATTTTTAAGGTTAAGGTTTAAACATTAAGGTTACTATATTACAAGGTTTTTAAACAAGGTTTTGGTGGAACTACTTGGTTTTAAATCTTTTTTAAATCAGCGAGACCATCTAAAGGTTTATGAGAGGTAGTTGAAATATTTTTATTTTTTTGCCGTCATTTCAAAGAATTCGCTGTTATGATGGTGTATTTCTTATTTTCCTTTTCCAAAATTAGCAATCCAGGAAGAAATTTTAAGTCTATATTTGACCTTTTTAGGATTATTTTTTTGGTTCAGATGTATAAGTGCTACATAATTGATAAACAACTAATAAAATTACCATACACAATAAACCATTAATCGTTATAAATAAATATTGTAATTTCTTTTTATACGTTACACTCTCCCTGAGAGACTTTAATCAAGTTTTTTGTTTAAAATATTTTTTTGCTCATTATTTGATCATGTGACACCAATAAATCGTAATAATAACATATAACCTATGATATAAGGGATTCAAGACCATGTAATATATAGACTATTAGAAAATATAGTTAAAATTTTCATATAAACGATGCATTAATAGATAAAATATTTTCCTTGGCTGCTTGTTTGCATGAGGGCAAAAAGTTGAACTAGATTCAACTTTTAACCAGGACATATGGACAAGTATAAAAGTATGACAAGTTTTCTTGTTCTCTTCCCGTTCCCTTCCCTTCCCTTTTCATGTACTTTATGTAGGTCAAAACTAGTAAAGTAATAATCATTAGATCACAGACTAATAATCGATGACTAATAAGGATTTGCAGTAAAATAAAACATAAACCCTTTACCCAAAAGCAAAGTCTCGATCCAAAAATAAATATTTGGCAGTTTGCGATTTGTGTTTTTTGTTCCGACTACACATCGACTGCGCTGTTTTGTATATCAGAAAAGATTTTAGGGTTGTCGTGCTTGTATTTTATTTTGATAAGAAAACAAAAGATTATTAGACGGTGGTTTTCTTGCATTAACCTATATATTTTTTACTATAAGTACTATAAGTATACTATAAGTTTTTTTTAAAAAAAATTGAATATTGTACTGTGTCAAAACAATAAAATACTCAAATTAGAAAAAAAAAAAATAAAAAAATAACTAACAAAGAGTTACTATAGCCTAACTATAGCCTGTTATTATATTTAAAGAGGCACTGCCTCAGAAATTTTTAGAAGCTTCTAATTTTTAGAAGCTTGTTAGAAGCGTTTTACTAAGTAGATTACAAAGCTATGTTCATTTTTTCCATACGATTTCTAAAGGCTTAAAACTTCGATTTTGTAAACTAACCACAATGACAAACGATTATTATTTTGGTTCCAAAAATAAACAAAATTGAAAAATTCATTTTATTGTACAGACAAAACTACTTGGAGTTAAATGATAAATCTTTAATTGGTTGAATAGCTTTATATTCTCTTCACAATCAGCTAATAAAAAATTCTGAGGTAGTGCCTCTTTAATACTGAACCCTGTATTTTACAATTTTGAATATATTTGACGTAAATTTATTTGAAGAGTCCAGAAAAATATTCGTCATTATTTTTCAGAAAAATCCTTGAAACAAATGAAATTGGAGCCTATTATAATTATTGACATAACTTTTTTAATTTTTGTTTTTTGTGTTAAACCATTATTTTATTTAGTTTTAGCTTTATGGTAATATTTCATCATATTTATTATGATTTTCAAGGTATTTTTATTGTTTAACTATACTGTTTTATAATTAATAGCTTTGTCTAACATAGACGTTTTAACAATTTGATGATACTACTGCTAGGCTGATACTTCAATCCAACTCCAGGTACAACTCATTTTGGTCAAAAATGCAACCATATCAAAAGAGATATAAGATATGATGCTGAATTTTTGTATAAACGTTACCACATATTTGTAGTTTTGAAAGTATAAAGATATCTTGCAAGAATCGGCAAAATATCAGCAGTTTTATCGCAATTTTTCTAAAAAAGTCGGTAAAACAATGACGTCACATGGTGGTGTCATTATGACGTCATATCGATAAGTCAGATTTTGATACTTGTGAAAGTATCTTTGCACTATAAATATCGACGTGGTTAAGGTTTATAGACCTCAATTTATTATAAATAATAATACCAGGCTATAATACAGAAGTGTGATCACTGATTTTCTGAGGGGGTGGAGGGGGGATGGGGGGCGGTCAATGTTGTGCTCTACCCCCTTGAAAAGCAAAGTTAGGGTAGCTATCTTTACCACACCACATCCTCCACCACCTGCCAACCCCACCCTCAGATAAAATAGGGTTAATAATACAGTATCACTGATTTTGTTAAACCTCATTTGTCGCTAATATAGTTCATTTTGTATCGTCATAGCAACAAATGATAACATGCAAAAACTGTAAAATGTAAAAAATTCAAAATAAATACCTGTTGACGAGTGGATTTTACACTAGAAATTTTAAATTTCAAACATCCGTAACAACTTTGTTTTTAGTATTTAGACCTTTACATAAGTTACATACATTACATACATTCATTAAAGGTAGCAAGTAATTATCAGAAAAAAATTTATATCAGTATTTTTCTCAATAGAAAGTAAAAGTAACAAGAAAACAATGTGCTAAATACCCCATTCTGAAACTTAGAAATAAACCCACAACAGCACTTTCAAAATCGAGTTTCATACCCAATATGTGTAGGCAACAAAAAGTACATGCAATGCTTTTGTTAAAAAAGCAACTTTCTTTTGAACTACATATAGAAAATGGCTAAAAAATTTCCAGATGCTTATGTTTGATACATTTTCCTTTACATAGGCGCTTTTATACGAAATTAAGTTTTTCGGAAAAATTGGGAAATCGGATAATTATTTCTGAGATATAGAAATGTGAAAATCGCCTCTACAGGATAATCTAATCCTAGAGATTATTCTGCAGAGGCGATTTCCATATTTCTATATCCAGTCCAGTCAAATCAATAAGAAAAAAATCTTTTTAAAAAGCATTTTAGTTTTTTGCTTAACTTTTTAATTTCTCCACTAAATTTGAAAACAAATACCATTTTTTAGTACTTCTACTTCAGGTCAATCTGTTGAGAATATGTAGAGTTAAGAATTTTGCCTCGTTATAGCTATAAACGGTAGTAGAAACACAACAACTATAAAAATTATTTTTTCATTTAATTTTCAACTATGGAAGATAATAACAGAGAAACAGAAAATGATAAAATACGTTCAAAAACAATACACTTTCCCTTAGAAAGAAGAAAGATTGAAGTTTATTTTATAAAGTGATTTCTTATTCGGATAGGTTTTTTAGGAAAATATAGCAAAACAAATACCCACTGAGTGCTTGTGTTGGTTGGAAAATATATCAGGATCGAATTATATTCAGAGGTATCTATTTGTAGAGGTACGGTCAAAGAATTCTGTTTAAAACATGCAAACTGATGTGAACATATATAAAACTTCATAACCTTTTCGTAGAAAGTTCATAGTTCATACAAACAAATCTAACTATGTTAATGTAATCGCTGCATCCAGAAAATAAATTTTTATACGTTATTTAATTTAATTTTTCTTATAATATAGTTCATCGCCTATCTAATGTTTTTGCGTTCATTAATAAATTTGTTCTAAAAGGATAAGCTGCTTTCTGACGGTCGTTCACTTTAATATTTATCATGAAAGTACCATAAGATCTTATGGTCTTATGGTACTTTTATGTATTTATAAATAAACTTTTTTTTGCTAAAGTTTGTTTATGTTTACATGGTCAAACAAACTAAGTTAAAAAAGTGGATATTTTTCGGAACTTTTTTATGTTCGTTGAGCCACAAATTTAAAAATATTTTAAAAATATAGAAAGCGCGCTCTATTGTTTCATCTTCCCGTGGATTATTCTGCAGAGGTCGTTTTTGCCTTTCGATCTACTTTCGGACTATACATATACGACCTCTGCGAAGGAGAGTGTGTTTGATAGATCTTTCAATATATCCAAGAAAAATAGGGGGTCAGAACCCCCCTTCTTAATTTTGAGATAACGTGCATAAGTACCTTCAATATCTGCGATGGAAAAAAAATACACGTTTAAATATGAGTTTAAGGCTTCTATCCACTTCAACTTTTCCATAGCGTAACGTAACGTTCCAAGGAGCATGCGCAGATACATAAAACATCTATATTTAAACTATTAGTGAACAAAGAAGATTAGAAATAAATATATTTAAACTATGTATATCTTAACAGCTGTACGTTACTCTATGTTACGGAAAATCTGAAGTGGGAAGAGAGGCCTTAAGGCTTCTAGAAATACCAATATGTGTAATAAACTTAATTACTATCTATTTTTTCTTAATTAAATTTTATTACTCAAAATAGTAATTCTACAAGCTTCGCCTCGTTTACAAACAGTTTTTTCTCCTTCACAGATATTAAAGTGCCAATTTTGCTGAAATTTATGCAGGTAATGCAAAAGTTAAAGGGGCTTACTCAGGTAATACTATTTTGTGAAACCTGGTTTTGCAAAATAATTTTACCTACCTATATTGAAATTAATGTATTGCAAAGAAATGTGAGACCAGTCAATCTTGTAAGTATTTGCTAATTAGATTCAGCCGTGCTAAAGTGAGAGACTTCCCAACTTTGCAAAAAAGCTCACTTGCTTCTTGAGTTCTTTGAAAGGTAAATTCTCAAAAACTACAATAGAAATTGGCTTAAATTTTCACAGTATTTTACTGACATTGTCATCTTTCATTTTACAAAGTAGTGGTTTATTATTTGGCCAAAACACCTTAGTTAGTACCTTTAATATCCCAAAGAAAACAATAAAATTCCATAATACTTTAAATACTATGATTTGCCAAGAGACTTGTATTCTCGGCTGCCAATTTTTAAATCTCTAATACCGAATCCATAGACAACCAAATTATTTGGTTTTCAAGGTTTTTATTATTTACAGTAAAACTTATCATTTCTAAAATGCAATTGAGTAACGTCAATAACAATTATTAGTTAAAGCAGGGATACGGGTATTGTAAAATAAAAGTTTTGAATTAATTTAGCAGTAAAAGTTATTGAAGGTCAAATCAGTTTGAAAATATTCCCTTATATTTAGTTTGAGAAATGTAAACAACTTGAATAGCCGTTCACTCGTAAATAAATAGATCTTTACAAAGCGGTAACCGAACAGTTCACTTAACTTTTACAAACTGTATTGGGAATATTTTGAAATGTTTAACATTAATGATCGCTTGTGCCCAGTGCATTATATGTCTCTTATATGAAAGCGCTGGTTTACGAGTTTGATATATGTGATTTGGATAGGTATTGTTTTTGCTGGTGTGATTGATAACAAATATTTAGATCGTGCTTTTATCATAATCATTTGCTAGTGTACGTCAGGAACAAGTTGTTTCGTACTTAAATCTCATGTAATCAACTGGTGTTTAACTTAAGTTATAATAGCTTCCTTTGTTAGAAAGTACTAGCTATATTGAATTTTCATATAAGATTTAAAGTTTTGTATTCGTTTTTCTTTTTAAAAATGGCCACTCATCGTATCAAAACATTAAATAAAGCATAATGTTTGCACAAATGTCCACTGGCGCTTTAATTTGTTAATGATTTATATATGTCATCAGAAAATAAGCTAATATACAAATTTTCCTTATTTTTTCATTACTAGAAAATTCGAACTAAGAAAAATTTCTAGTACCAGAGCTAATTAATAATTAAACAACCAAGGAGAATTAACTAGTAAACGAAGACAGTAAACGATCAAATAGAAACAAACGACAATAAAACTAAGGATTTTGCTGACTTGGTTCTGATAACTAACTGGGTCGGGCTGATAATGAAAGATAGTTAAAGTTTAGGGCTAGATAGAAAATATTTGTAAAATATTGTGACAAAGTTAGGTAAATTAAAAGCTAGAGTGATAAGAATTGGAAATGGACAAGATTTTTTAGACACTGAATTGTCACAAAAGTGGAGCCTTTAAATTAAGTTTCTTTAATTCTCCTTTGTAAAAGAACGATTTTTCCCTAGATATAAGTTATTAGTAAAACTCTTTTTCTATTTTTATTTGTGATATTTGTAAGTTAGGAAGTGCTATTGTTTTTTTCGGTAAGTTTTTCTTTGTAATGGACCAAGTTTGTATTAGCATTTATTTTCCACTTTTTGGTAATGTTGGTAATAGGTTGAATTTTTGTGCCAAATTTAAATATGAAAGTGTTATGATCGGATTTGTTCTTCCCTTGTAGTTTATATATTTTCTTCATCTTTTGTTATTTCTTTTAGGTCTTTTAATAAGTTTTTATTGCACAGGACAATCACAGTACTGATTTTTCTTCAGGATTTCTGGTGTTTATCCTTGTCCATTTTCCTTCACAGTTTTTCTGATGTTTTAATATGTGGAGTCCATGGTTTGAAATAAAATCTTTGAACATATTTCCATTCCTTGAGACTTTTATTTTATATTACTTTTATTTATCTTCAGGGTTTATTTTAGCATTAAAGTCGCCAAGTAAAACTATATTTGAATTATCTGTTGTTAGTTCTTGTATTTTAGATGATAGGAATTGGAATTGTTCTAATATTTTTACGTTTGTTGGTCTACTTTCTTGTTTGCCATAAAAGACACCCACACAGTAAGGCTTTTGTCCGTTTTGTCTTTATTTTAAAAATATTGATTCCGATGATTCTGACATTTTGGTTTCAACAATACAGTTTTTTGTTTTAACTAGGAAACCTACACCCCCTCAATCTTTCTTTTTTCGCTCTTTACCAATTCATGTATAACCTTTTACTTGCCTTTTATTTTTATTGTTTCACTTGGTTACTTGCTGTTAATGCGAACAAATGACAATTTAGTTCTGTAACTTTGGTGATTTGCTTTAAACTTTGGTAATTATTGTTAGTAGGGTTAGTTTAATGTGTTTTTTCTAATGGAGTTATATGATATTGCCTGCTTTTGAGTAACTGTGGTCCTCAACATTAAGATTGTACGATCGGTTAGTGGGTTGTTTTCTTTCCTGGGTATTTTTGCACTACTTTCAAGCTGTTAATTTCATTTTATTATATTTTTAGCAATTCTTGTGCTTGGAAAAGGCTTACTTTGACAATGTTTTTCTTCTTCTTCTTCTTTTTCCTAACCTTTGTTTCAGTTAGTTTAGTTTTTTTGATTGCATCATATTCTTGAACTTGTTGTTTTTGATTAGATATTGAGCATTGAGCTTTTTTATATAAATATCTTTCTTTTTTTATTAAAATAATTATTTTCATCGATCTTATTAACCTTGTGGTTTGTTATATATTGCAGTTCACTTGGAATTTCCATACATTTTTCACACGTGTATCGTCTAGACCAAAGATGCTAACACATAAATCTACTAGTCTTGTGCATTCATAATGGACCCATCTTTCACATATGAAACATTCTAGCATGCCCTGGTTATTTGGCTTTACACATATTATACAGCTGTCTTCAAGACTGGATTTTACACTCCAAATCATTCGTAGAAAAAAAAATATATATTTTGGCAATATTTTTTACGTATGATTACTGAAATTTACTTCACTCATTTTTAATATTTTGTTCATGCTTGAATCATAAACGAATCATATCATTTTAAGAATGTAAAATAACAATAAGGACGATGTAAAGTTATTTTAATAGTCCTTTTCATTAATATCTGCGATGGAAAAAAAATCGTTTTAAAACGAGGCGAAGTTTGTAGAAATACCCATATAGGTAATAAAGTTTAATGATATATATTCATTTTTGATTACAATCACGGTCATAATGCATTAGACAAAAGTGTCATTTCAACAAAAATCCTAATTTTTGACTAAACAACTTAGATACTTAATTTCTAAGGTTTTTCGCCTTTAATTGGGAAAACAAAGGTTCACAAGTGGAGACTGGGCACTAGGCTCCTGTTCTAAGTGGTTACGCCTTTTTCACTTAATTCCTAGATTCCTAAGGTTTAAGTCACACTCGCCAATTGTTCGAGCCAATCATTTTCAATTTTATCAATGAATAAATCGTTATTTAATGCTTGTGGTGAAAAAAAATAATCTTAAAATAAGGAAAAGTCCACGCCTGCTGCGACCATGATTGTACAGTTAATTACTCAAAACGGTAATTACCGTAAATCTTCCAATAAACGTCCCCCTTCTTTTAAACGCCTCCCTCTAATAAACGCCCCCTCTATTAAACGCTCCCCTTGAAAGGGGCGTTTAATAGAATCCCTTTTAATAAACACCCCTACTGGCAAATGGGTCAAACCCTATTTTGTAATAGCCTATAGATGATACATGAGAAGGAAGAGAAATCCATTCGAACCTTTAGATTCCGACATCGAGGATGCGAATGACCCTTGTAATCTTCTGGATGAAGATGAAGAAGACCATGATTTTTTAACTGTTGTTTAGAAATATAACTTCAAATAAACGTAACTTATAACTTAAATATAACGTAAATATAACTTCAAATAAACGCCTTCCTCTTTTTAACGCCTCCCTCTAATAAACGCCCCCTCTAATAAACGCCCCCCTCAAAACTCGGAAAATTAAATAAACGCCCCGGGTGTTTATTGGAGGATTTACGGTATACAAGATTCTCCTCGTTTACAAACAGCTTTATCTCCTCCGCAGATATTAATGAAAAGGTCTATTAGCGAGTGCGGATTTAAAAATCTCTCTATATGTATTGCACAACAAAAAAAATTCATAAATCTTTTGTTTTGAGATATAACTGATCTTTATTATTAAGTCAGCGACTTTAGTCAAATCATAGTCACGTGAGTTATTGGTTTAGGCGTTTTTCGTTATTCTTCTCGTATACGGAACACGGAATCGAACAATTTCTTTTTTACTTTTTTTTTTTCTTTTTTTCTATTTACTATTTTTCTATCTCGCTGACTTCTCTGCCGCAAGCGGCTGAATTTTTATTGTTTGAAGTGCTTATGTTTAAATTCTGTATCTAGGAAAATTATATTTTTTTCGTTAAAAAGTTGCATAAATGACGGAATTCGGAAAAGGCCTATTGAACGTAAAAATGCTTTTTACCCTCCTAAATAGTACCCAGACTCTTTTTACCTCCCTAAATGCATTTTTATATTTCTATAACTTTTTTTTGGTGTGGTCAGAAAGTTTGTATCTAAGCTTATTTTTGGACAAGGAATCCGAATATTTTATTTATTCTTCATATAAATTAATAATAAAAAAATTCAAAATGGTGGGGTAAATAGATAAAAGTAAATATATGAGACGTATAGTTAAAATGATATATAACGATATAAATTGATATGTTCTATGCTTAAGGATGGAAAACAGCAAAAACAAAACAACATACAACATGTTTCTCTTGCTTTGTACTCACTGCAAGCGTTTACAGCTCTTTGTTGCATTTATTTTAAATAAAATCTTTCACAATTTTGCCAAATATGTTAATACATATAAATTACACTAAATGCAAAAATCAACTAAAATAATTATTAAGTTAAAATGTAACAATGAGATATAATATGTATCAATTATCCTTAATATAAGTAGAATGATACACTAGCTATATTTCTATACAATGATGGTTTATCACGTCATATAAGTAGACTCTCTTTGATTTCCAAGTGGAAAATATTGGGAGCCGAAGCTAACACACAAAAATCTTCAAACAATACTTCGTGGTCAAAAAACAACATATGGTCTTTAACAGCTGCGCGAGTGTTAGAAATAGATATTTTGCTTGTTAAACGCGAAACGCGTTGTTCACTGGCTCTCTTTTAATGTCGACATGTTTTACCGTAATAGGTAGCGTTGCAGCTACCACACATAAATTTATAAACAATGTTAGAGTAGTTCTTTGGGCATTTTGTCAATTAAAGAAATTTCGTAATCGTGTTTTGGATGCAAAAATAATTTTGATTTTACAAAATTTTAAATGTTTTTGTAAACCGTTTTGTAGCTTGGTTCTTAAATTAAGCGACATCTTTCCAAGAAAGGGTATGGTTGTAAAAACTTCCTTTTTACTGACTGTTACAACTTTAGGTGGAGTGTTGAAAACTTTATTCATAAATGTTTTTATACACAAATCAATAAAATTTTCGGGGTAGTTGTTCTTGTAGAGAACTGTTTTAAGTTTCTCAAGTTCCGAATGGAATTTAGTGAAATCTGAAACCAGTGAGAATATGCTTGAGATCGAAATAGTATCAAGTATCATGAATAAGTAGGTTTAAAATCTGATGAAGGACATTCTTTTAGCCAGATTTACTCGTAATAACTTAAGAAAGCAATAGCCAGAGTGGGCCCTAATGTTGAACCCATAGCAACACCGTCAATTTGAGTATAAATGGAATTATTAAACATAAGTTTATTATTGGTCACAGCCAATTCTAGAAGCTTACGAAATTCACTTTTAGAAAAATTATTTACTATTGGAGTGTCTTCAAGAATTAAATCGCAACAAATTTCAATGGTTTCCTTTCCTTAAGTGTAATATTAGTGAGAAGAAATTCCACATCTAAATTTGCAATATATAATTTAGAATCTTGTTGAGTAACTTCTTTAACAAAATCAAATGAATTTTTGATGGTATATTCATTGACTGTGATGAGGGCAAGAATAGGCACAAGAAACTTAGCCAAATCATAAGATAGAGTTTTAATGGCTGATAAAATGAGTCTAAATCGAGGGCAACCATTGACAGATGTTCTTTGCGATTTACAAAGACTAAAGAGTATACCTAATATTGAACCTGTAGGCGACAATTTATCATACTGTTTTTTGGTAATAGACTCTTTTTTAAACAAGTCTTTTAACACATTTCTGATTTTATTCTCGTCGTTTAACCGTATTAAGTAGTCTTTCTGGATTGATTTTAACTTTTCCTTAAAAAATTTTTTGACACTTAAAAAAAAATTGATTTTATACAAATAATCTTTTTTGTCAATAATAACGGCAGAGTTCCCTTTATCTGATTTTTGGATAGCTGTGTCTTTGTTTTTAGACAATTGCTGGAGACATATAACGATATTCTGAGTTTATTTTTGTGTTGGATACAACCTCGTTTATTATTTGAGCGTCAATAGACCTTTCCCGAAATTGATAAAAAATTAAATTTTGACGTCATCGCGAATTTTAATTTCATTTTTTAAGAAGCAAATTATAAAATATGTGCCAAACTATAACATAATTTTCAACTGTATATTAAAAAATATGTAAAGTTGTTGTTTTATAGACTTTTTAAAAACAGATATTTCTTGAAAACGAGGCGGAGCATGATAAACGATAAAATAGGAGGGATTTAGCATTATTTAACGATTGCCAAAACAATACGTCATCTCATACTTGCGACTTCAAACTTTGCATGTATACTAACTTTGATACCAGGAATTCATAAATCGTATCCATTTTACATAAAAACGTTAGGATTAGAAAGTACAAAAAAACATGTATTTCGGGAAACGTTTATTATGTACTATAAACTCATCTTGCCTTACTAATAAAATAATTGTTTTTTTAACTTTTATTTGAGTTCTATCTAATTACAGAAACCCTAAAATTTAGAATTTTGAACGTTTTGATCAATTTTAGAATTGACCATAAGTTGGTAAAACTGTTTAAATGATTTATCAAACTACGATATATTGGCTCAATCTATTGGCTCGGTCGACTTATAGACTTAAGATCTTAGAAATGCTGGAATAACTCGACAAATGTTAAACCACGTGGTTTACAGTCTAGCTCCCATTCCTAATGGGACAACTTTCATTTTTTCACTTAAAGAGGCACTGCCTCAAAAAAAAAAATTATTTGCTTATTAGAAGCGCCTTACTTAGTAGATTTCAAAACTAATTTCGCTTTTTGTAAACTAACGACAATGACGAACGACAATTTCATCCAATGGAATTGCGTAAAATCATCAACGATTATTATTT
>JAYJMI010725051.1:0-13253 GCA_036873855.1 Sarsia tubulosa
GAGAACTACTTCGGTTTTGTTACTCTCGCATCTATAAAGGATTGGATGACATAAGTTATTTGTCCACGCGGCCTAGCGTATGTCCCCGAGAGAGGGAAAGGTTCCAAAAAACTGATGCCTTACTGTGTGATCGATCTGGATCTGTGTACAGTGCTCAAGAATACTTACTGTAGAACATGTTTTGGAAAATTAAATTTGGATCGTATTTTTGCTTCAGCTTAAAAAACGAATTTTTCATTGGATAAGCTTGTTCGAATTGCTCCTGAGTTGCGTGTAGTCGATAGGGCAGGTAATAGCTGCCATTCAGGCTCAGTGCGGCATCGATTAGAGCCTGTGTCATCTGCTGCATCTGTTGTTCGCCGACTGTCTTTTTAATCTGTTCAAAGAGGAGGACAAATGCAAAACGATTCTCTTTTGCGTATTTCATGAATGAATCCTGGTCTGTCCTTACATCGCGTATGGTTACGTTGATTAAGTCTCCATCGTGAGTTTTAATGATGTTTCTTAAGGCGTTTGTGAACTCATTAAACTGTGCATACGGAATGAAATATTCATGGAGTATACTGGTGCTTTTTTCTGAGTAGGCGAGGATCCCTTGTGCGCTTTCGTTAAGGAGTTCGTTACGTGTGAATGAGGTTTGCCCCATTTGCTCGGAGAGCCGTTTTTCCGTTTCCCATCTTAACCATTTTCCGTAGCCACTGCCTACAGATCCTCTGATGATCAGTCGTTTTAACTTGTCCATCTTTGAGTTGCGGCCTCCAGTCGTGTGCAGAGGCTGAACGGGTGTCGTGCTTTGTTTGAATGTATACACGAGCACCTCATTTAAGAAGTCGTTCTTTTCGATAGAGAGTCGTGCTAGAAATAAATCAATGCCAGGCTGACCGTCGATTTTCTCGAGGAAATGTTGTTGGAAATCGCGGGGCTCGATCAGGACTTGTTCGGCTGTGTAGCTCTTGTTTGAGACGACTTGTAGTTTGATATCAAGAATGATACCAAACAGTCCGTATCCGCCTATTGTCAGTGAAAATAGTTCTGAGTTTTCAGTCCTACTGCAGTTTTTTATTTCGCCATTTGCGAGGAGTAGGCGAAAGGATTTTACGGTCGATGCGATTGGGGCGCGATTCACTTGCCAGCCATGCGCGTTGGCACTGAGCGTGCCGCCCACTGTAAAATCGTTGTTGGATTGCATGACCTCTACCGAATACCCCTTGGGATCTAAATGTTTGATAACCTGCGCCCAAGTTGCCCCTGATTGAACATTCAATATTTGAGAATTTTCATCCAGAGTCATCCGATGTGAGGTGGTGGTATCAACGATAATACCATCTGGATAGATGGTATGGCCGCCCATCGTGTGTTTAGATCCTGCGAGTGCGACTTTGCCACCCGAGCGATTGATTTTTTGTATGAGTGTCGCGAGTTGACGTTCCGCCTCCTGCGAAGAGGAGGGGGTCTTGACGATGTCTTTTACTTTGGTTAAGTTGAGTCGACTGGCATCATCGACATAGCCCAGAGGTAGTTTAGTGGGTATGCTGACATCAGTAATTGCCGTGTGCGTTAAATGGATGGCTAATCGTCCGACGAATGCTGCACTCGCCGAACATACTCCAACAGCAGACCACTTTAAGAATTGTCGTTTTGAAATGTTTGAATTCATCGAGCGACTTGAAGTTTACGATTCTCGTTTAACACGTTACGTGTAAGTGTCACCCTGGTGGGCACGGACTTTAAGGCGTTGTGAATGTTTAAGGCTGATTCAATGAGATACTGAACCTAATAGGTTAAACTGGATGCCTTCTAAAAACAATCATCTGTTGAAAATTGCCAGTTTTTGACAATTTTTCGTCATACGGAAAATTCTCAGTTTACTGAAGTGAAACATGACATGTGTCGTGAATCTTTGAACTTTGCCTGCGAAGAATCGGGAAGATTGCGCGAAGCATTTTTATGAATGTTTAAATAAGCGTAAGTTAAGCGTTCATAAGCGTGATTCAGCTTTGCTGGATTACGTGGGTATTCTAGGGATACTTTGTCTTATGAACGATGAACTTGTCGTCTGCTTTGATCGTTATTTTATCAATGAGCTGGCTCTTTCCGTCCGCGTTTCTGAATGATGTGCATTTTGAAATGCTTCAGCGCGTTTAGCTTAGTTGGTTGAAAGAGGGACAACATATTTAGATCGGTTTTGGGCTGCGGATTAACACGGATGTATTACTCAATGATCAATCAAAACCATCTAATAGCATTATGAGTAAGGTTTGATCCGAAAAGACCTCCCGACTCGCTTCGCGATCTAGCTCTCATCGGCAAGATGCCGACGAGAGCTCCATAAATAAGTGGAGCCTTTTGGCTTCTCTAGCTTATCAAATCGAGGAGACTGCTCCCTTCACTTTGAGGAAGGGAGCGGTCCACTCGGATGTGTTTTTGGTAAGGAGGCGAGAACTAAGGCATTTCCAAGACAAGTCTTGCGAAGATACTTGGTGCAGCTGGAGTCGAGGTCACTGTGACGACGACACTTTCATAACCTGCGACATCTGGAGTGGCTGCTCCTGCTGTGAGGGTGACTGTGTATGTTCCGTCAGAAGCTCCGTCTGTGGTGAAGCCATTCTCTAATGCGGCTGACCACTCGTAGCTTGCGGTCGCTCCCGAGGCGTCGGTCGGACGTAGGTGAGTGAAGGTGAAGGTACCTGTGCCAGTGGAAACTACTGAGGTTATAGGCTGACCAGTGCTGTCAGAAACGAGTGGGTCGCTACCGCCGAAGTACCATTCTTGTCCATTCGTGAGTGCATCACCGTCGTCGTTGTCATCAAAGCCACCTGTTAGACTAGGGAAGCCGGCAGCCCATGTGTCGTAGGCGCTGCTAACAGCTGCGGTGTAGTCCAAGACGAGATTTTGGCCAATTACAGATAGGGCAAAGGTGCCGGTTCCTGAGGTGAAGCTAGATTGGTCCACGATGAAATCCGAGGCTGCTGCAGTCACCGTTCCGCCAACAGTGGCGATGGTAAAGCTCGTATTGGCCTCAGTGAAGTTGGAGATGGAGCTATCGTCGATGACCACCGTGAAGGAGGCGGCACCAGGGTTAACTGTCAGATCTCCGGAGATTGCGATCTGAGGCCAATCGGTTCCGGCTACACCGGCCCAGTTGCCGACTTTCCAGTTGAGCGAGGAGGCGCTGCCGGCATCTGCGGTCACCGAGGCGGCGTTTGCAGATCCATTAAACACAAGTGAGGCGGTGGAATTGACCGTGACATTCCCGATGGGTGTGATGCTAAAGGTTTCTCCCAATTGGAGGGTTCCGCCGGCCACGGTGGCAGTAGCGACTGTCGCGTTCAGGGTATCCCACACCAGTAGACCGTTGTTGACGGTGAGACTCTGTGGGACGGTGTTGAAGCCGTCCTTGACGAAGCGTTGCGTTCCAGTGCCGTTCTTGACTAAGTCGATCGTGCCGCTCGAGGAAAAATTCGAACCGTATGAATAATCCTCTACGCCAGCAACATCGATGGTGAGCGTGCTGTTGGTGACGTCACTGTTTTGAACGAGTCTAGTATTGTCGCCAGCAGTTGTCAGGCCGCCAATAGTCAGATTTTTCCCATTCAGCTCGAGGATTGACGTGCCGGTACCTCCGATCGTCACCACTCCGCCTGTTGGGAGCGCATCATCGACGCCTGCCAAAATCGTTCCCTGGAAGACTGTAGTGCCGCCCGTGTAGTCGTTGGTGCCTGCCGCGTTGCTGATTGTGAGCGTTCCCACGCCGATCTTATTCAGGGCCATGGAGCCGCTGAGTTTACCTGTGCCACTGAAGACGTAGGCTGCCGCAGCTGTATTGTTCACTGTAACACTCGTTGGCGATACCGTCGTGGTCAGGTTAACTTCGGCGACTCCGGCAAGGACATCGGTGACGCTGTCATTGAACGTGACATTGTCTCCTGTTCCAAACGATGGGTAGGAATCCGTGTAGGTCGCTGCGTTGGCATCCCAGTTGGAGGAAGTTACAATGTCCCAATTGCCAATACCATCGATCGTCGTATCGCCGGACCAAGCTCGTGACGGTGTGGCTTCGGTGATATCGAGATCGATCGATTGATCAACTGTATTGTTGACTAGGGTTGCGGTGACTCCAGTGGGAAGAGTGAGCGCGAAATTTGCGATATTAGAGAGAGCAGCAGTGTTGTTGTATTTGATCAATTGAAACTGACCGACTTGAAATCCGGAGCCTCCGACATTGAGGGTGATGCCGGTTGAGGATGGATCGAATCCGTCCAAGCCCGTCACATCGATCCCAGGATAGGTTGGATTACCCAAGGCAAGTAATCCGTAGTCGAGCGTGAGATCCACTGGGCCCGTAGGTCCGAATGTCGCGCCGATGACGGTCACGGAGCCATTTGCTTCGGTCACGCTGAGGTTTAGGGAACTTCCATGGTCAACGGAGAGGGTGGATGCTATCTCGACATCTTCAGTGATGTTCAGAGAGGCTGCAGTCACACTGGCGGAGCCGATTCTGACGACTCCTGAGTAGTTGCCGAGTGTCAGCGTTCCGGCGTTAACTGTGACGCTACCGCCGACTTGTACGTTATTTAGTTGCTGAGTCCCTAGACCGTTTTTGATGGTGTCAAAATTACCAAAATTCTGCGTTGCATTCACACCAAACGCAGATCCATACGTGTAGCTGTCGCCATCGGCGACATCGATAATAAGCTCACCCTTGGTCGTTAGTGTTGTCGAATTGTTATTTTGGTTCACGACTTGGCGGGTATTGTTGCCTGCAGTATTTAGACCTCCAATGGTTTGGCTATTGCCACCCAATACCAATTTGGACGTGCCAGCACCGCCGATTGTGAGGACATTCTCAGCGGGGAGTGTCTCGTCGGCACCTACGACGAGGAAGCCTCTGTAAATTTGAGTGCCACCTGTGTAGGTGTTATCACCTGACAGAGTCAATATGCTGTTTTCAGTGCCACCTGGGCGTCCGAGTTGAAAGCCACCATCACCGCTAATGACCCCAGCATAGCCGACAGATCCAGCGGCGAGAATGATACCACCACTATCGAGTGTAATACCACGGTTGGCATCTAGCGTCTGAGCTGCCATTCTGAGCACCCCGTCATTTTTCAAGGTGATATTATCGGCATCAAAAGAAACCGGTACCGCACCCCAAGAGCCTGCATCATTAACCGCGAGAATGGAGACCGCAGTGGAGGAATCGACAATCACCCCACCAGTAAAATCGTTCGCAGCGTTATTGAGGAAGACCGAAAAGTTCTGCTGACCTTCGTTGAAGTTATTATTCTTCACTTCAAGTGTCCCATCACCACTGAAGATGCCTGTCATGGTCACTTGTCTACTAAAGCGACTATTTAAGCGAACCGTTCCGGCTCCCGCTCCGAGTTCCCAATTATTGGCGTAACCTTGATCCGCATTACGCTCATGTAGGTAGGTGCTGCCACCCGCTAATTTCACGGTACTAAATTGACCGACGGTTCCTGTGTTGCCTCGAAGGGTCGTGGCGGTTGGGATGTCGAGTGTCGAAAGACCAACTGCCCAGTTTGCTCCAGCTGGTTTTTCGCCTGTATCAAATTCGCCACCACCATTAACTGTCAGTGTGTCGTCGTCCATTGTGAGCAAGACATCAGCGGTTTGATTAGACAAGAACTCGATTTGGCCACCGCCGGTGTCCCAAGTCGCGCCGCCGCTTTTGATCGTAAGGACCTGATTGTCTACGAGCCCTTTGAGCTGAAGGATGTTACCACCAGCATAACTCAGGTCGCCTATGGTTAAGCCGCTATCCAAAGAAATGATTTGGTTACTGCCAGTGTCCGAAAAGTTAGCAGGCGTGGCGCCGGAGTTGTCCCATGCTGTGTTGGTGGCGTTATTCCACCAGTTGCCTGTGGTGGTGTCCCAAGTGCCGGATCCGCCGAGGGCGGTACCGCCTGAGACCGCAGGATCCCAGCTGAGTTGGGCAGAGGCTAAGTGGCTGAGGGTGGCGGTGAGGACCACGTAAGTTGCGATTCTGATGATGCTAGGTTGCATATTTTGTGTATTTCGAGGTGGGGTAGTTTGTTAGCTTCGGGAATCGCCTTGCGACACTGAAAGTAGTGATGGAAGTAAAGACCGCCATATTCTCCAACACTCACTTTTTCTAAATCTTTACACGCAGATTAAAAAGAAGAGTAAGCGGCTGCAGGTTATGATAACGCTTAGGTTTTAAACTGCTTAAGAGCCTGTCGTTTTGATGTTTTATCGTTTTATTGATATTGATAAATAAATCTTGTGAATGCTGTAGTTTCAGTTATTACTGGAACTACAGTATTTGAGGCTCAATAACTCTAGTAAATATGAATCATATGGAAATTGGATTACAAGTGGCAGGCGCGATCTTGACTGGTTTAGTCGTGGCTAATTTTGTGGCAGTCAAGCGATGGCGCTATGCTGAAAATTTGACTGGTGCCGAACCCATGGTCCGACAGATCTTCTATGTCCACTGTGCGTATATCGTCATCATTATTGCAGCTTTAGCAGTGCTCTGTCTCGGTTGGCCTCGATTGCTGTTGGAAGGTGGTGAACTGAGTCGGGTGTTGTGTGGTTTTTTCGGGCTCTTTTGGAGCAGCCGTGTCGTGGTGCAACTTAGCTATTATGATCGTGAGGTGCGTCGCCGTGATCGTGGCTGGGATGTTTTCTTCTTGGGGGTGTTTCTCACTCTTGGGGCAATTTTCACTTTAGCCGCACTTTACCAATGAGAGAATACTTACAAATCGGACTGATGATCGGAGGCTGGGCACTGGTTGCTCTTTGTATCGGGAGCTTTTGGATTCCTAAGGTGCTCGGGTGGCGAGAGAAGTTGGCTGGATTGACTCCATTAATGCGAGAATTGTGGTGGACCTATGCGCTCTATATCTGGGGTAGCCATGTGTTTTTTGCCGTGTTGGCTTTAGGTTTCGGCGATTGGCTGATGGGGGGCACAAATGCAGCAATGGCTATGTGTGTATTCATACTGCTGTGGTGGACGATTCGACTGTGGCTGCAGATCTTCGGATTTGACTTGAGCCAAGTTCAAGGTGGCTTCGCTCATCGTGTCGCCAAGCACTTATTAACTGTGCTCTTCGTCGGTCTAGTCACGCTTTTTGCTAGCTTATTGTGCTGGAACGCAGGGTGGTTGGGGGCAGTCGTTTGATGATCTTTTGGGTTCATTTATTACTAATGCTCATCGGAGTTTTTACTGGATGGGTTCTAGCAGATGTGAAGCCGCAATGGTTTCGACGATTGGCGGGTTGGCTCGTAGTCGCTGTAGTGGTTGCCGCTTGTAATGCTATATTGGCTGATGCCATTCCGATCATTCGGATGGTTGGGCTCTGTTGCGTTTTGTTGAGTGGTATGAAAGGCCTCGTGTATGCTGAATGGGCAGGGAGGCAGCGACTCTCACTACTACGTTATTATGTATTTTGCTTTCTATGGCTTGGTATGGATCCGGGTAGTTTTTGCAATAAGCGTCTGGGCTTGAGTTGGAAGCCCGATATTCAATTAGGATTGCTGTTGATGTTGGTGGGGACCTTGTTGGCGTGGTTCGTTTGGAAGATGGAGTGGCAGCAGCCACTGATCGTTTTTGTACCTATGAGCTTGGTCTTTCACTTCGGAGTCTTGCGTGTGCTGAAGGGATGTTTGCGAGCAATCGGGTTCCCTGTCAGGACTTTGTTTCCTAATTTGCTCAACGTAAAGGGTCTTGGCGATTTTTGGAGTCGCCGTTGGAATGTGGGCTATTCACAGATGATGCAACGTGTGGTCGGTCGGCCGATTGCGACATTCGCAGGTGAACATGCTGGTGTCCTTGCGGTCTTTGTTGTTTCGGGTGTGCTACATGATTTGGCTATAACTTTGCCTGTTGGGTCTGGTTATGGATTGCCGACCTTGTATTTTACGCTGCACGGAATACTGGTCGTGGTTGAGCGGAAGCTAGGCCGTCAGTTTGGCAGGACGTTAACTTTTTTGATCGTTATTCTGCCAATGAGCTGGCTCTTTCCGCCCGCGTTTTTGAGCGAGGTGCTGATTAAATGCTTAAATGTTTTTAACCTATGCGGCTGAAACAGGGACAGTAGGTATTTCCAAGGCAAGTCTTGCGAAGACACTTGTTGCCGCTGGGGTCGAGGTCACTGTGACGACGGCACTTTGACCTGCGACATCCGGAGTGACTACTCCTGTTGTGAGGGTGACTGTGTATGTTCCGGCTCTCGTTGTCTAAGATTCATACAAAAAAGCCCGTCTCCAGCTGGAGACGGGCTTTGAGATTGTTATGCGTTAGTGTCTTATGGAGCCAATGATCCGTCTACACGGCCGAAGAACTCAGTTGCACCACCGTGTGGGATTGATGCGGTCACGTCGTCCGGGGCGGCACCGTTCTCGGTGATAGTGAATGTGACGCCACTCACTACGCTGCTAGAGTCCGGGACGACTGCAGTCACGGTGGGGAAGGCCGTCAGGTCGGAACCGAACTGGACGCTCGCTGTAGCATCAGCTTCTGAGTCATCGCTACGAGTGAAGCTTAATTCAAAGTTGCCACCGTTGATCGTGCTGGTCGGCAAGATCGAGAGATCAGCTGCCAGAGGATCACCTCCGAGGATGTATTCGAGAAGGTTTTCGATACCGTCGAATTCAGGGTCGTCTGTTTCGCCATCGTTGGCGCCAGTCAAGCCGCTCGTACTCGCCCAAGTGCTGTAACCGCTCACGGCTTGCGCTGTGAGAGTTACAAAATTACCCCCATCATCGTAATCGAGGATAAATTCGTTGGAACCCACTGTTACGGTCGCGCCGTCAGCAAGGCCATCGAAGGTGCCCGTAAGGGAAGCGCCAGTGTAGTCAATAATGGTCAGCTTTGCGCCGCCTGCGACAATCGCTGGCACGCCTGCGATATCGAGAATGTCAAGAGAGACACCAGTACCGATGGTGACGGTTCCTCCGTTGACGTCGAGCAGGTCAGAACTTGGTGCCGAACTGTCAATCTCAACTGCGAAGGTGGAGTTGTCACTAAAGGAAACGTCAGTTTCTGCGGTGAGAGTGCCCACGCTTGCTCCAGGAGCGAGCACGGCACTGTCATCGATTGTGATGGCACCGCCTATGATGCCGCTACCGCCGAGTATCGAATTGGCTGTAGCGGTGACGGCGCCGGTCGCGCCGGATTGATCGCCATTGACGAGCAAGATTCCGTCATCCTCGATAATGGTTGGGCGATTGTAGGTGTTCGTTCCCTCCAAGGCCATGGTGCCGCTTAGGCGAATCCGCAGGCCGCCATCACCGGAAATGTCACCACTAAGCACGGCATCGATTTCTGCGCCGCCGTTAATTGTGGCGACTGCATAATTCACTGCCTGCGGAAGGATCACTCCGTTGACAAAGGTCGTGGTATGAGTGGCCTCGGAAGAGGAGAAGAATAAGGTGAAGCCAGTCGGAAGGGTTGGGGGCATGAAGCCGTCGAGACCCCAAGTAAGATCCGCACCCGCGCCGCCGATATCGACGCTGCGGTCGGCGCCGGAGGCTGCAAAGCCTCCGCCATTCGTCCATTGCACTTGGCCAGGGCCAGTGCCGAGCGGACGGGTAAAGTCAGCGGCGTTGCTGCCGTCGAGGTCGCCATCGATCAGTAGTATGCCGACTCCATTGATTGTTAGATTACTAGCGTCGGGAAGATTTGACGTACTGCTGACCTTCAAGTTGCCTTGGCTGAGGATGGTGTCTCCAGTGTAGGTGTTCGTGCCAGTCAGCTCGAGGAAGCCTGTGCCAGTTCCGCCGGTACCGGAGAGAGTCAGGGAGCCGCTGCCGGTGATCGGCGTGGCCACGGTCATTTCAAGCAAGTTGTTGGCGAAGAGGCCACCGCCATCGAGGAGAGTGATTCCACGGTTGGCATCGTCGATTGTAAGTGCGGCTGCTGCCTGAAGGCCGCCACCGTCAAGCGTGAGATGGTCTGCTGTCAAAACTGCTGGGGTGGCACCAAGGTCCGCTTCGTCGTCGATCACGATTAGCGATCCTTCAACAATGGTTTTGCCCGTGTAAGTATTCGTGCCTGACAGTGTAAGCGTAGCATTTCCTGTTTTTATCAGACCAATGTCGCCGGTAATGTCCGAAGTGTAATCGAAGGCCTCGACTTCGTTCTTCACTGCGAGTGAGGAGCCGGGGTTGAAGGTGGCGTTGGCAAGCAGGCTGTCGATATCGGCCATCAACCATTCGCTGACGTTTCCTGCTTCGAGCAAGAATGCGGCGCCCGCATCGACCGTGATCGATTGAGTGATCGGGTCGATAGCAGCTGGGTAGCGGAAGCCGAGGCGGCCAGCGTTGACGGTTGCTGTCCCAGTGTAGCCGGAGAGTCCGTTCCTGTCAATGGACTGTGTGCCGCCACCGTCTTTAACGAGATTAAAAGTGCCGGTGCTGGGTGCTAAGAAGTTACCAGAATAAGAATAAACTTCATCGGCGGCCACATCGAACGTGAAGGTGGATGTCGTAACACTGTTGTTTACGAGTTCCTTAGTGCCGTTGTCCACAGCGGTCAAACCACCGATCGTCTGATTGCTGCCGTTCAGCTGTAGTCTAGATACGTTGCCACTCGATGCATCAAGACTGAGAACTGTTGTCGCGGGAAGCTGATCATTAGCTGTGAGCAGGATTTCGCCGTGCTGAATATAAGTGTTTCCTGCGTAGGACTGAGACGTGTTGATCGTGAGTACGTCCGCACTGTTGCCTTGAACCCAAAGTCCGTGAGCACCACTCGCATTGTGCTCGAGAGCGATCGAACCAGCAGAGATATCAAGGCCGAGGTAGGCGCTAGGATCAAGCCAGTTGATGGTGGTCGAGAGACCGCCGACGTCGGCAACCTCTGCAGAGGTCCAGTCGGTTCCTTCGTAGGAAATCAAGAAGATCTCTTCGGCAGCAACATCGATCATGCTGTAGTCAGTTAGCGCAGAGGCAGACTCTACGATGAGCGTGCCGTCGAGCACTTCAACGGTACCGGTGAAGGTATTCACTCCGGTCAGAGTCATGGTGAGCCCACCGTTGACCTGTAGGCCACCGGTTCCAGAAATGATACCACCGTAGCTTAGAGCGCCCGTGCGGTTGAAACTTAGGGTGCCGTCATTGGCGACATCAGCGCCTCCAATGTTGCCTGTCGCACCGCCGTTACCCACCTGCAGAATACCGCTGCCGGACGTTGCATAAGAGGCCGAAGTCAGCGAATTGTTAATACGAAGCGTGCCGCCTGTTACACTGGTTGCGCCGGCCGCGTTTGCATTGGCATCGTTTATAATCATCAAACCAGCGTTAACTGTTAAGTCACCTGCGGTTTGCATGTTATTAAGTTGCTGAGTGCCGAGGCCGTTCTTGACGGTGTCAAAATTACCAAAATTTTGCGTTGAATTGACACCATACGCAGACCCGTATGTGTGGCTTTCGCCATCCGCGACATCGATGATTAGCGTGCCTGCGGTTCCTGAAGCCGCAGCATTGTTATTTTGGTTCACGACTTGGCGGGTATTGTTGCCTGCAGTTGTTAGGCCGCCAATGGTCTGACTATTGCCACCCAATACCAATTTAGATGTGCCAGCACCGCCGATTGTGAGGACATTTTCTGCCGGGAGTGTTTCGTCGGCACCTACTACGAGGAAACCTCTGAAAATTTGAGTGCCTCCAGTGTAGGCGTTATCACCTGACGGAGTGAATATACTATTTGCGCCGTCGCCTGATCGCCCGAGCACGAAGCCGCCATCACCAGTAATGACACCTCCATAGCTGATCGAACCATTTGCGATAATGGCTCCACCGCCATCGAGTGTAATGCCACGGTTGGTATCTAGGGTCATGGCATTCAACCTGATCGCTGCACCGTTGCGAAGCGTGATATTGTCTGCATCAACGGCACCTGGAGTTGCGCCGAACCGATCATCAGCACCGACGAAAAGGACTCCCTTTTCGACCGTCGTGCCACCTGTGTAGGTCATGGAGTTTTGAAAAGTGACTTGCGCCTCCGAAGCATCGCTTTCAAGGCCGATCGAAAGGCGTCCACTGCCTGAGATCACACCTTTAACGAAGAGGGGGTTCTGCGCGACAATGGCACCACCGGTGCCATCGAGTTCAATACCGCGGTTCACTCCGAGATCGGTGAAAGAGGTTTTAAGAACGCCACCATCGCGAAGAATGATATTGACTGCATCGAAACTGCCGGGCGTTGCACCCAAACCTGCGTCAGTCGCACTAGTGATCGATAAGATCGATTGGTTTGCAGTGCTATCAACTGTGACGCCCCCCGTGAATGTATTGTCAGCGCTAAGCACTAAAGACGCACCGCCCAAATTGATCGCCTCCAAGCGACCATCACCACTGACAATCCCATTGAGAGTATAGGTGCGGACGAATCTGTTATCGAAGGAAACCGTTCCCGTGCCGAGTTCCCAATTATTGGCGTAACCTTGATCCGCATTACGCTCATGTAGGTAGGTGCTGCCACCCGCTAATTTCACGGTACTAAATTGACCGACGGTTCCTGTGTTGCCTCGAAGGGTCGTGGCGGTTGGGATGTCGAGTGTCGAAAGACCAACTGCCCAGTTTGCTCCAGCGGGCCTTTCGCCGGTATCAAATTCGCCACCACCATTAACTGTCAGTGTGTCGTTGCCCATTGTGAGCAAGACATCAGCGCTTTGATCAGACAAAAACTCGATTTGGCCACCGCCGGTGTCCCAAGTCGCGCCGCCGCTTTTGATCGTAACGATCTGATTGTCGACGAGCCCTTTGAGCTGAAGGATGTTGCCACCAGCATAATTCAGGTCGCCTATGGTCAAGCCGCTATCCAAAGAAATGATTTGGTTACTGCCAGTGCCCGAAAAGTTCGCAGGTGTGGTACCGGAGTTGTCCCATGTTGTATTGATGACGTTATCCCACCAGTTGCCTGTGGTGGTGTCCCAAGTTCCAGAACCGCCGAGGGCGGTACCGCCTGAGACCGCAGGGTCCCAAGTGAGTTGGGCGGAGGTTAAGTGGCCGAGGGTGGCGGTGAGGGCCACGTACGTGGCGATTTTGATGATGCTAGGTTGCATATTTTGTGTATTTCGAGGTGGGGTGGCTGGGTGGCTTTGGAAATCGCCTTGCGGTACCGAAAGTAGTGATTGAAATAGAAACTACCATATTTTCCAACACTCTCTTTTTCTGAATCTTTACACTTAAGGGCACCTCTGAAAAGGGGCAGTTTGGCGACGCGAGTCGCTGCACTTCATTTTTTCAGATTTTTATTTGTT
>JAYJMI010725273.1:0-13247 GCA_036873855.1 Sarsia tubulosa
AAGAAGCTATAGTTTTATTATTAACTTGTAAATACTCTTCGAGAGAATAAAAGTTTCAGTGTAGATACTAGTGTAGCTAGATATAGTATCTACACTGAAACTTTTATTCTCTCGAAGAGTATTTACAAGTTAATAATAAAACTATAGCTTCTTAAAAATAAAACTAGCTAAACTTTTATACAGCAAAGACTTATTTGTTAACTTTATATTGAAGATCAAAAAATTAAAAAGCAAAAGATTATTTAACTTGTGAACTTTTTATTTCGAACTTGTGAACCTTCATTAAAACATTATAATGTTGCAAACACTTTTTTTGTCTAAAGTATGACTGCAGTTAAACATATTACCCAAGTTAAATCTTTCTTAATCTTAACTAAACTATTTTAAAGTTGAATATGTTGGTTAAACCGTATTATTTTTCTCTCTCGCTGGAAATTTTATAATTCAGAGTTTTAAAAAAATGTGCAACCACAATTTCGCGTATTCCTTAGTTGGAGGAAATTTCACGAAAAAAGCGGTTGCAACTTATACAACAGAACAAAGGAATTAAAGGAACATTAAAGAAATTCGAGGTATCGCTTTTCCGAAACTGGTATCATGCATTTTTTGAGATTGCATTTCTCCTTGAATAATCGTTACTAAACATATCTTTTCTCTATTTTTTTGCTTGATTCTTCTAATATCGAAAAATTATCTAAAATTGGAAAAAAAAATCGATTTGGAATTTATCTTTATCCAACAGTCTAAATTACTAAATTAATCCTTGTTTATAATTTTAACAAATGATTAAACCACTAATTATACGTTAATTCTAAAAATTCCTACGCGACCAAATTTCTATAATTTGTCATTTCTTATGTTTCTCTACCTCAATTTATCTTGTTTCTGTTTCCACAGTTTATACTTCTAATGGAAATGTTTCTTTGGTTAACATGGTTAAATATAACTATTAGGGCAGAAAATTTCATAAAAAATTCAATTATTAAAAGTGTTTTCAGAAATTTAACTAACAACACATATGTTCGTCCTTTTTTTATAAATCAAATTTTATAAATATGGTTTTGTAACCCTATTAACCATCGGCTTTTTGTGTGTCTTCTTATCCATTGGGAGGACTGTTTTAAGGGAGATACGCTGAAAAAAGCGCGGGCACTTCGTGTCACCTTCCAAGGCAAATAGTGTTAAAAATAAAAAAAAAGGAATTCAGCGGTATTAAATTTTTGTAAGTGTATTTTTATTTATTATTTTCGTCACTCTAGGTATTGTCAAGAAATGCAAAAAAATGGATTCCGAGCAATATTAAAGATAGTAATGAAATTTCTGAAGGGGAATCCTTCGGTCTTTCGAAATACACGAGATCTTTTGGGATAATGTATTTTCATACACGCATTCCAACCGTTGGTAACTCAGCAAAAGTAAGTTTATTTTCATTTGTACACGTCTTTAAAGGAACTTTAATGATGCTCGTTTAAAACAAATTTGCGACAACAAAAATATTCGGGAGTTTTTTATTATATAGTGAAATTTATTATTATATAGTGTTCAATAAGAACAAAAAATCATAAAAGATTTTTGACGTCACCAGACCTCTTTTGACAGATTTCTAATTAAATTTGTTGTATTAATCCAATTTGTTATGTAAACCATATATAATAAAATAATATAAGTCTAAATTAAAAGTTCTGTTTTGTGTATGAAAGGAAGAACAATATATTTTATCATATGAATTGGGTATACTCATTAAAATGACCTGAGTAAGTATTTCCGAACCGGCAAAATTACGCCTTAGTAATGTTGTAAAGACGTCCCTCAGCACGTCTCAAACAAAGAAGTCATATTTAGTCGCCTATGAAACACTTGAAGACGTAATTTTACGTCTACTCAACGATTTAGTTACTAATATGATTTAAAGGAGAGGTTCAAATTCAAGAGCAAAATATAATTTGTAAATAATTTATCTTAAAACTCAATATATCATTACTTCAAGTTAAACAAAGTATCAATCATCTGCAATGCAGGTTACTTGGCTATAAGGGTAATTTAAAAGACTTTTAAAAGTAAAGATATATTCTTTAAAGAGTGAATGTAACATTTAATCACTCTCTCCTTTACAGGATTACGGACTATGTAGTGCTAAGATTCCGTATATATTCTGTATAGAGATATATGCAGAAAACGGAGGGGGATTCGAACCCAAGACCTTCGCGTTAGATTCGCGACGCTCTAACCGACTGAGCTAACCGACCGATATCGACTTAAGTAACTTATGTCACATTAAGCGAATACCGCACGATAATATATATTAAAACAATATATATAATATAGAATATAAAATAGACAACGAAAACACAGAAACAACAAACACACAACAATTAACAGAACATTACGAACCTCAATACGAATATTGTAGCGTAGTTTCGGTTCCTACTCCTAGAGTCACTATAACACTACAACCTAAGCGGGACCACCTAAAGAAGGTCTGCCGAAGCAGTCGTCAGTAGGAACCTGGATGGCAGTGTGATGTTTACACAACACAATAATGAAAACTACAATAAATTAACGTTTTCTATGATATATTGTATTACTGAAAAATTAATAAAAAATCATATCGTCAAATCTATTTGATATTTTTAAAAAATATGACCTTTTTTATAAATTTGTTGGCAGTCAAAAAAAACTTAATTACTATTTGAGAAAATATCCATTTTGCTTTTCATGAACTTCAGTTAAGTATCTACACATCAGTTTCTTAAAATTATTTTTGCTGTTAAGGAAAGCTTATATTGTATTCAAAAGTTCCGTGCTTTAGATATATTCTAACGCTTATACTCCGTCACTAGAATCATCTAGTATCAATAAACTATTCAATTTGATATTTTCAATACTCGAGAAAAACTAATATATTTTTGTTATTTTACAGATGTTCTATTGAAACTGTCACGTGATAGCAAAAATTGCAAAGTGATATCTATATAATTTTGAAACAAAAGTGGCCTGGAAAAACGGTAGAAAAACATTTATAGCTGGAAAATGGTCGAACGGCTGAAATGCATTCAAGAACATTTTTTTAAGATCAGCCTGCAGTTCAAAGCGTTTAGGATACGAAGAATCAACTTAGATTGGAGTATATGTAATATACAGGGCCTTTATTATCAAATTGCAAAACTTCACGGACTTAACGTTCTTGATTTTTTGGCTATAATGGTTAATGATACTACATTGGCTTGCATGGTACTTTTTTAGTATACAGGCAGATATTGGGGGTTAATAAAGATTATATTAAAACCCCAGTCGCTAAAACATGATTCGAGGAGCACATATACTCCAAACAACGTGAAACATAATATAGAAGCTATGAAAAGTTTTGACATTTTAAAAGTATAAAAAAACAATCTTTTACTTTATTTAACTAAATAAACAGTACTATTTCTTCTGCATGTTTCTTTTGGGAATTGCAAAATGAAAACAACTTTAATGACACGTTGTTGTTTTCTGCCTGGAAATCTTTAAAAATAACCAATGAACCAAAATAATAAAGGAATAAATGATTTCCGTATTGAAAGTGCTAAACTATCTTTATAAAATCGAAAAACATAGCTAAAGAAAAGATGTGCTCACACTTTTGTTAATAATACATTCAAGCAAGTAACCAAGTTAGTAAGTATATTTTTGCTACTAATAAATAACAACAACAAAGTAAAATCATCTTATAAATATGTAATAACTCAAAAATTAAAAATAGAATACTAACAATAGTTGTAAAAGGTTGGTAGCCAAGTTGGTATGAAATTGAAAGAAGATACTCTAGGAGAGCGCTTCGAAAATTAAGCAACATTAAGGACTTATCTACAAATACAGTGTTAAAACATAAATTGAAATTTAAAAATTGGAACTATAAATACCAAAAAGACCATTTTTCCTTTCAAAAAGACCATTTTCAGTCGTGTAAATTAGATCGGGCTAAAGAAAATTTCAAATTAAATAGAGCTAATTTACAAACACTGTAGAAATGCAAGTCAAAAGAAAGAGGTAGTTTTTATATGTATCCAAAGAATCTAACAAATATTTGGTATCGAGAAAATCTAGAGTTATTAAATTTATTTGAAATCGCGTTACTTATAAAAAAAGAAAGACAATTAATATATTTCTACAGCGAATAAAAGTTTTCTTTTATGCCGACCGTGTTAGAACGCACTAAAGATTTCAAAGCAGTTTTTTTATATTTTAATTTTTAAAATTTTAATTGTTAATTAAATAACAACTTTAATGGTTCGTGCAAGTCATTAATTTAAAGGAAGGAACTAATGCGGAAGAAACTTTCGCGTTTTTCGCGAATTTTGGGAAATTCGCGAAAGTTCGAACCCGCGAAATATAGTATTTTTGAGCATTCGCGAATGTTTATTCACGCGAAATTAAGTTTTTTCAATCTTTTCACAATTTAATAATTAAAAAAAAGTTTTTCTTCCAAAATTACTACATTTACTCTTTCTTTTTGTGCTAAACTTGCGAAAGTTTATTCTCGCGAAAAATGACAAAAAAGCGATTTGTGAAAGTTAATTCCCTCAATTTCGCGAATTTTTCTCCTCGCGAAAGTTTCTTCCGCATTAGTGTCTTCATTTAAAGTAAACATTGTCTTGTTCATTTTTTCAAATAAGATTTATTTTTGTAAAAAAAAAGTTGCTCATATTTTTGAAATGTAATTAAATGACGATTTATAATGATTACAATCAGGTGTTTTCAATATTGCTCGTGAATGTAATTTGTATCTTTTAATTGACATTTAAAAAATTTATTGGGGAGGAAAAGTCACGAATCTTGTAATAACTCTTCCAAATAGATTATTTCCTTAACAAATAAAACATTATCGAAAAGCTAGGAAGATTCTCTATCTATCTATATAAAATTTATTTAATTTTGATAATTAAATCTTTAGTGCGTTTTTTTTGATACACACTTTATTGCTTTTTGATTTTCAATGCACAACCCTCTACTTAGCATCAACTATAAAATATATTGCTTTTTCGTGACAATTTTATTGATACAGTTAACTGTCTTTTTCAACTAGCTAACTACCTTGTATGTCATACTTCGTTGCACATAGAGCGGAAAACTATCTGTTTTCTTTTGTAGTTTGCTCAATGCCGCAAGTTCTAAAGGTGTTTTTCAGAAATTCGATAAAATTCAATTAGTTGCACAGAATCTTTTTAAATACGGCCAGCTATAATTTTTATGTTATTGTCATTTAAGAATAAAAGAAAAATCACTAATATTCATTGTTGAAATACGTTTAAAGATAATAATTTGTTATTAGAAAAATCATTATACAACTTATATCCCGAAAACAACCTACCTAAAGTGTCTTAGAAGTTCCTTGCATAATTAAATTGTATAAATTATACAACGAACTTAGTAAAACTATTGTTTGACAGAAAACAGCGAAGCAATTATTTAACAAAATAGAATTCACACTTTATTACAATAGAGAAACAGAAGCTTAACAATACCAAAAGTTTTGTAAGGTTTCCACTGTAGCATTCTCTGATTTCTATGACAACTCAAATCAATAGCTAGCTAGTCATAATTGTGGTGCAGTTAATTAAGTAAAAGTGTTAATATCAATTAAAACAGTTTTACGCTTGCTCGAATAATATTAATTCCTTGCCAATAAAAAAAAGTTCATTTGGCTAACTGTAAAACATGTCACGAGGAATCGGGGAATAGAATACGGGTAACGTGGGTAACGCGGGGAATGGAATAGGTAATACGGGGAGTATTTTGGAGAATGTACCGGGGAAAGTGGGAAAATTATCGGGGAAAGTATCAGGAGAACGTGGGGAATTTATCGGGGAATGTATTGGGGGACTGTATTGCGGGAACGCGGGAGAAATACCGAGGAACGCAAGGAATGTATCAGGGAGTCTGGGGAATGTGTTATTGTTGTTTTTACTTCGTTGGTTTAATGGTTTATTACTGTAATAAGAGCGTGGGTTGAACGCAGGATGACTGCATGTGTATTTTCTATATAAGAAAAAAATTAAATTATAAATTTCAAGTTTAATTGTAAAAATAATAATTAAAGATAAAGATGCAGATTCCTATTGTTTTTTTCTCATTTTTAGCCAATTTTTGGTGCTTCAAAAACCAATAGCATTAGAAGGGTAGTAGCAGATAAGGGAAGTTATAGCGAATATTTATTTTTTTATGTTTTACAGCCAGTTTGTTTTATCCAGCTTTAAATAAAGAGCTACACTAGTCACTCTAATATCAAGAATATTTCATATAGTTATTATTATATAATATTCTTGCTAATATATAATATCCAAATGTTTCCAATAAATGTAAACCACTCTCCGATTAGTTATACTACGTCATTAACGTACGTATATGGCTATAAAAAAGGCGTCGTTTCTGATGTTTACACAGCGTTGTTTTTATGACCTCGCAAGTGTGTACTTTTTGATACCTAAAGTTTTATTAGGATAAACATGGTTTCCCATGAAATTAAAGAGTTAATAACTCTGAATGGTGGTTTAAAATTACGATGTTGTTATACGGTTAGCAAAAATACGTCATAACGTCTTTACAATGTGTTTTTTTATGACGGCAACAAATTGCCTTTTAAACTACGTCATCTAGACGGCTTTATACAGTTATCAAAAAGAAGTCATTTTTAATTCGCAATAAGACGCTTTCTAGTACATTGTGTGACAGGACGTCGTATAGACGTCATTATCACGTCAACAACGTCGTGACCAAGTAATGGCCAACTTACGACGTCTTAATGACCAATTTGGCCGGTGGGTTCACATCTATGGTATGTAATTTATGTGGGAATTTAAGTTCTAAAATGAAGTTGTCTAAGTCTATGTCTAAATTCCTGTTGTTAATATTATTTTGTATTTTGTTTAACTGAAACCTTCTGTAAATGTGTATGCTATTTTAGTTTGTAAGATTGACACCTGATAATCCCGGTAAACTCGTCTATCAACTGCTGACAGAAGTATGGTTGATTCCAGAACCTAAAGTAATTGTTTCAATTGTTGGAGGGGAAAAGAAAATAGAATCAAAGGAGAATCAAAACAGTTTAAAAACAGGCCTACGAAAGGTAGAATTCATTAGACTGATTCGTTCCTTCGTTTATTCATTTATTTATTGATTCATTGATTGTTTTATTAATTCATTCATTGATGCAGTAATTCATTGATTCATTGACTTATTGGTACAGTGATTCTTTGATTCTTAAATTTATTAAATCATTAATTCTGTTTATTTGTTCTATTAACTTTATTTCAAGGTTTTACATACTCCTGAAGCTTGGTTAATAACAAATGGTGCTAGGAAAGGTGTACAGGAAGACCTAGTTGATCATATAGCAAAGCTTAAGAACAGTAGTATTATTGGGATACCTTATTGGGATTTCATCAATTATAACAATGCTATGCTGGAGGATTATTTACATCACATATACAAATGTTTTACTCAGGAAGAAGAGAAAAATAAATACGACCTTGATCCAAATAATTCTCATTTTTTGTTGGTTAAGGGAAAAACTGATAACGAAGTTGCTTCTTTTAGAGCTATGTTACATGAATACATCACTGCCAAAGAAGGTAGTTTTTACTATACTTTTTTTAACACCTTACTTAATTTGCACTACCATAAAACTAAATTTAGTTCAAGTTCAATTTACTAAATTAAAAAATTCTTCTAAAAGGCTTGCGCTTTTAATTCTGATGATTTCCGCCGTTTGTTACTACTTCATTAATATCAAAGTTCTGCAACAACACAACATATTACACAGCTGCATCTTCAATCAAATAATTTGATTTTAATGTGACACTGTTTTTCCGATCATTCCAAATTTAGCTGGATCTTAAATACTTTTACCATCTAGTTCATCTTGATTGAGTTCTTTTACCGACATCAGAGTAGAATGAGAATTAGAAGTATAAGGAAAATTACACGATTCAAATCTAATATTTGTTTTATATCAGCTAGTAGATTATTTTTTTTAGAGTGGTGTTTTTTTTCATCAAAACCTTATCACCGATCTCCTACTAAAACCTGATTTTTAAAAAAACCATACAATTATGTTCAATTTTTCAAAAGTTGTTTATATTTAGATGGCCCTGCTTCTGTGATTATATTACTTGATGGGGGAACACAAGAGCTTTTATATATCTACAACGCGCTAAATAAAGACGTACCAGTACCTGTTGTAATTGTGAATAATACTGGAGGAATAGCAAATGTACTTTCATATGCTTTAAAACTAGAAAAAAAGATATTAATGAAAAAAAAGCATGGAAGTTCGTATGAAGAACTTACGAGTTTGATTGGAAAAACTTTTAGTGAAATTGAAGCAGAAACAAAGAAAATTATTTATGACCAAATTGTTGGTTGCATAGAAAAAAGAGATTCAGTAAGTTGTAATTGAGAAACAATTCAAAGATTTTTCTTTACTTTTTTACAAGTATACTTCTGAAATATTCTTTTTAATACCGGACAAATATTTAACTTTCAGTACTAGCCCTATTAGCTATTTGTTTTGATAGTTAATTTCTTAGTTGATAGGAAAGGTGTTTTTGCGAAACTGTTATTCAGTAACCCAAGGAATGCTACACTAGAAAGCGTTTATATTTTTCTTTTGTACCGACCGTTTTATATTTGATTGCATTGTGATTTTCAATGCACAACCCTCTACTTAGAAGTAACAAAAAAAACTAATTGCTTTCCCGTGAAAATTTTGATAGAGTTAACTGCCTTTTGTAGAGGATAATTATCTAATAATTACCTTATATGTCATATATCGATCAGTTTTCATTTGTAGTTTAATGCCGGTAGTAGTTTTTCAGATACTCGATAAAGTTCTTATCTTGTACAATTTTTTATTACATTTATTGTTAGTATTTTTACTTTATCATTTAAGAATAAAAGCAAAATCACTAATATCCCTAGTTGAAAAATGTTTAAAGATTAATTTTTGCCTTCACATTGTAGCACTCTCCTTCGCAGAGGCGCTTTTATATGAAAACTTAACTTTTCGGAAAAATCGGGAAATCAGAGAGATATTGAAATACGGAAATCGCCTCTGCAGAATAATCTCTAGGATCGGGACAAAACTGACTTGGATTGGTCCAGTAAAATACCCTGCGTGTTGGGAAGAATATTTCATTTCTTTTAAAAGATAAATAATAAATACTTAACTTTTAACTTGTGTACAAATTTTTATGCTCAAATATTCAAAAGAACAGATGTTATTCTATTTTAATGTTTTTCACATAAAGTTCACACTTTATTTAAACTACTTTGGGTCATAATATAAAGTTTATCCAAATATTATCATTCCTGTATATTTTTCTATTCATTATAACTTTTTTGTTTCTCAACTAAATTTAAAAATCTATACCATTTTTTGGTACTTCTATTTCAGGTCAATATGTTGGGAATATGTAGAGTTAAGAATTTTGCCTCGATATAGCTATAAACGGTCGTTGAAACACAGAAACAATAAACATTATTTTTTCATTTGATTTTCAACTATGGAAGATAAGATTATTAAAAGAATATAAAAAAAAAATTAAAATACGTTAAAAAACTAATACAGTTTCCCTTTAGAAAGAAGAAAGATAAAAGTTTAGTTTTATAAAGTTTTTTCTTATTCGGAATCGTTTTTACTTAGTGGGAAAATATAGCAAAACAAATACTCACTATGTGCTTGTGTTGGTTAGAAAATATATCAGAATCGAATTTATTCAGAGGTATCTATTTTTAGTGGTACGGTCTAAGAATTCTGTTTAAAACATGCAAATTATGTGAACATATATATAAAACTTCATAAACCTTTCGTAGAAAGTTCATATTTTCACAAACAAATCTAACTAAAATGTATTCGCTGCACCCAGAAAATAATAATTATATACGTTATTTAATTTACATCTTCTTATAATATAGTTCATCACCTATCTAATGTTTTTGTGTTCATCAATAAATTAGTTCCAAAAGGATCAGCTGCGTTCTGATGATCGTTCACTTCGAAATTTATAAATAAACTTTTTTCGCTAAAGTTTGTTTATGTTTACATGGTCAAACAAACTAAGACAAAAAAAGTGGATATTTTTCGGAACTTTTTTATGTTCGTTGGGCCACAGATTTAAAAATATTTTAAAAATATAGAAAGCGTTTCATCTTCCCGTGGATTATTCTGCAGAGGTCGTTTTTGCCTTTCGAACTATATATACGACCTCTGCGGAGGAGAGTGACATTGCAAAGTTAGGATTTATAAACGTTTAGCTTAATATGTTATAGTTATTATACGTTAAAGAAGCGTTAAAGTATTGACGTTACATTGTATTTTTAAAAGTCGATTTAGCTGTAAAAATTTCGACTCTAAACAAAGAGAATAACAATAATAAAAAAATTTACTCTGATTATATACACTGATGTATAATACCTTGTTACTAAAAAAATCATTATACAGCTTATACCCAAGAAATAACCTACCTAAATTGTCGCCAAAGGCCTTTGTATAATTAAATTGCATACATTATACAAGGAACTTAGTAAAAGTGTTGTTTCACAGAAAAAAACAAATGCAATTATATAACAAAATCGAATTTCGAATTTATTCCAATAGAAAAACAGAAGCTTAACAAAACCAGAAGTTACGTAAGATATCCATTGTATCATTCTCTGAGTAACCCATTATATTTTTTAAAATATTAGTGAACTGTATAATGATAATAAGCTTTTTTAATAGATTACAATATTCGATCTTGAGAATGTGAAAGAAAAAGAAGAAACTTTTGGTGATATGATACTATCAGCTGTCATATTAAAGAGTAAGTCTATTTAGAATATATTACTGTAAGAATCCGTCAGTACTGTCTTTTGAGGTTATTTATACACCTATTTTCTGTAAGAATCCGTCGTTACAGACTTTTAATAGGATGTATATACCTTTTTTTCGTAAGAATTCCGCTGCAATTATTGATTTTTGAGGTATGGTAATAAGTATACACGACTCATTTGTCTTTTATAAACTTAACTTTAAATAAAGAAAAAAAATATAGGTTGAAATTGATTGACCTAAAGGGTCCTAGTTGAAATGGACTTAAATGGTCCACGGTTAAAGCACATCTTAAATATGTCAAATATTAAACGAAATATGTAACTTTCTATGTGATCGGTTGAGGATCCTCCCAGCACTGAGAGTATGTATTTAGTGATATATCATTGGCTTTCCCCTTCCTTTCGTGCAGAAATCTGGTGAAGTTAGATTGGAGCTGCCGCTTATGACTTGCTCTGTACTAGCTTCTAATGGCATAAGTCATTCAAGGCAGTATAGGCCGGGTAGCACAGTCGGTTTGAGTGCCGGTGATCTGTAACGGAGGTCGTGGGTTCCAACCCCACTTCGGTCAGAATTTCTGTATATCTCTCCATATAAAAGAATACATCCAAAAAATTTATAGCTAGAAGAGATAAACGAAGAAGTATATGTCTAAGGAAACTTTTGCAAACTATATAGTTTTCGAGATATTAACAAGAAATGGGGCCTTCATTTTAGAGTTACTAGGCTGTTATTGCAAAGAAGACGAGAATGTCACAGATAACTTGATGTAAAACAATACAATTAAAAAAAATTTCGCTTAAGTCAACAGAATAATTCCCTATATGGAAAATAATAAAGTAACGATCTCACGTTTTCTACGGAACTAGAAATAATATTTTTTAACGTTTAAAAAACGGTTTTAAAACTTCGAAAAATCCAACAGGAAAGATTATAATTTAGTTTTTATATACAGATATTTACATCATTTATAATACTTTAATACCTTAAAAGGTCTCAAAACAATTAACTTTTGAAATACAAACAAATGAAAAGTAAAAACAATTGGATAATTAAAATAAAATAATAATTATCTTTGTGGCTATTTATTAACAGTAATTACTCTCATTGTTTTACATCAAGCTCTCTGTGACATCGCCGTCTTCTTAAGGCCGTTTTCCACTCATCGAGAGGACTTAGCTCCAAATTTAAAATATGCATTAAAAAGTCGTTATATTTAAAGTGAATCTACGGATATAAATAGGGCAGCAAAAATATAATAGTCATAAAACAATTTATAAACTTCCAAGAAAATATTAAATCCTTGTTTTGCATTATCTTTTAAAGACTTGATTCAGTTTCTTATTGTTTTCTTGTGCAGAACTTATATTTTTAATTGCTTATTTAATTCCCAAGTGATTATATTTAATTATTGTTCATCATTTGACCGTTTATTTGATCGGTTAATATTTTTCGAATGTTTAGATAATTATTCGATTGTCTATTTAATTGTTTATAATGTTGCTTATTGTTTTATTAACCAATCAAAGTTTAAGAAATCTCGAAAGTTAAATTATTTTTGGTACGCAGAAATAATATAGGATTGATGACATTTACAACTGCTGACACAAGGCTGATTGCATTTGCACATTTTCTGCTCACCTTCTATGCCCGTATCTTCACTTTAATAGTTAGAAATGAAAAGTACTGCCCTTGCGGATGTGTGAAAAACGGCTTTTAGCTTAAACAGCTTAATAAATTTAATAGCCTTTTTTACAATATAGCAAAATATCTCTTTCAGACAATAATACAGATCAAAAGAAACTTCAGTTGGCTATTTATTGGAACAGATTAGATATCATAAAAGATATTCTTATAACAAAAATAAAGGTATGTTATTTCATCTAGCGCTCGTACGGATAAGCGAAAATCAGAGATAATTATAAGAGATGAAATAATCAAGCAAATTGATGCTTTAGTTTTTGAAGACTTAAATAACTTTTGGAGTATGTTAGAAAGTATTGGAAGAAAATTCTTCATAATTAAAGAAATTCTTTTCAGAACTACAAGTAGACTCAACAAGAACTTGCTTGACTGTAAAACTACAAAAAAGTTTTTGTGAATTATAAGTATAAAGCCTTTAGACTTAAAACGGTTTATTTTGGTGAATTCTTTTTGTTGGAGCATTTATTCAAATTTATGTAAAAGCAGTTAGAATGATAAAATTGGAAAAAATAAATTCAATTTAACTAAACCCTATTATGCATGGATTTATTTCAAACAAAGAATAAATTGAAACTGAATCCCTGAATTGTCCTTTTCGCCTTTTGTGCAGCATTACTTTTAGGGAGTGACGACCCTACCTATTACTTCAGTTAACATGATTTTGTCTTATGTAGGTGATTGTAAATTTGGATTT
>JAYJMI010725384.1:0-13247 GCA_036873855.1 Sarsia tubulosa
AAATCCAAAACCCTTGAAGGGCAGAACCAGCCGCTTCTGGACAACGCCTAACGGCGCGCCAGAGCTCCACGATATACAAAAAAATATGCCACTATCTGACATCCTTTCCGCACCTGAAGAACAGGTAACAGTTATTTGCACAGACGACGATTGCTACAAGCACGGCGAATGGTTCCAAGCAAAGAACATATCGATGATAGAATTAAGCCAGCTAGGCGAAATCATTGGTGCCGGTTCATACGATGACCTGTCGTCAGGCTTTAGCTTAGTTGGAGAACCCCTTGAAGAAGGTCCATGGCCTCAGACAATTCCATCATCACTATCGAAGAAAGTAGAGAATCTGACTGACGAAGAAATTAAGGCTGCTTCGCAGCCTTGGTCACAAATCGAAGAGTTTGGAGGTTCGGCAGATCCATCGAGCCTAGAAGGTTATTTGAAGAGACTCAGAGAATTTCTAGCGAAGACAACTGGTCCATACTTTCTGGTCAATTCGCTGTAGAAAACAGAATTGGTATATCAAGGCGGAGTGAGCAATAGATTTCGCTGGCGCTCATCTATCGCTCATCCTCCACGTTATGAAGAGAAAAATCGAAAAGGCGGACGTAATTCACGTAGCTCAAAATTTGGATCTGCCCAAAGCCGTTATCGACATAATTGAAGGAAGATCATCGGATGTCTTTGAGAACTTCGATATTTATCTAAGGGATCCTGAAGAATTTTTCATGATGACTGCTGAAGAGCAATCGGTTTATTCAAGCGAAAGAGTGATTCCGCTATGGTGTGATCACGGTTTTTCACGAGTTGTTGGATACGACGAAAAGAAAAAGAAATACGTTCATTACTATGTGGAGTTCCCTGAAGAAGACATTGAAAAGACCTGGAACTGGACTCAACTAATGGCGATGGAATTTCGAACTCTTTGGGAGAGCGAGTTTGAAGAATCCGATCTGGACCACTTAGCACGTGAACTAGAATTCAGGAAGATAGACGATCTCATTAACTTTCTAAATCAGGATGCCCCTCCACCATTCGAGCAATTTCTTGAAAAACATAAATCATAACAAGTCGCTTCTGGACAACGCCTAACGGCGCGCCAGAGCTCTACGTTCGCAAATAGAATGAAGAAATCTCTCCTAGTCTTTCTAAGTCTATTATCTGCTCTCGTCACAAATGGACAGTGGACTAACAATAGCTTACCTGTTCCCGAAACCGATCCGATTTACTCCAAGTTGGATAAATGGCAAAGAGAACAAACCGAAAGGTATGCTAAATCAGATTTCATCAAACCGCAATTTGCGCCGTGGGCAGAATTAGCTTCTGAAGCACTAAAAGAACTGTTCCCTCGATACAGGTTTTTCACGATACGGTGGAATGAACTATCAGGGGAAGAAACCCTGAATGGGAAGCCAGTATCACGAGCCTTCGGACTTTATGTTATACTAGGGTTCTCCGAGGGAGAAGATGATTTCACACTTTTCTCCGGTAATGGTAACTACGAGGAATTCGGTAATTTCCTATCTCGGCAAGAAATGATTCTCAGAACAAAAGAAGATGCTAAGCTAATCTGGGAAGGGTTTTGTGACCTTCATTTAAAGCACTGGAAAGAAAACAGAGAGATAATTCGCAAGAGTCCTGAGGTATGGCAGCTTGGTGGTAATGCCATTCGAGAGGTCTACTACTATTACAAAATTAATGTAGACGAGTCTGGGAAGATACAGTCGGGAAGGTTACATTCTGAGAAAATTAAACCATAAATGCGAACCAGTCCGATGAGGCAATAGATTTCGCTGGCGCTCATCTATTCCTCTCGTCTACGATTGTATGAATGAAATTAAAACAGATAGCTTCGATAGATTTTGGCAGGATCACTTCCCTGCCATGGGTCCTGTTGCATATCTAATGCGGGGAATCTACTCAAAGCGGTGGATACGAATTCACAGCCTCCCAGATTCCAAGAGACACCCAGAGACACCTCACGAAAAAGAAGAAATCATAAAACGACACGTCCAGGTCGCATCATACACGCTGGGAACTGTCACCCCTGCTTATCTGTCGCTATCACTGTTTAACGATTACCCCATATCGAGTTACGAAGAATCCTCTTGGTATCGAAACTTAAGCATAAACGAAAGAATCAAAACCTTTGAGTCGACAGAAGAACGCGAGGACTTCCTGACATCTCACATCACAGAAATCGAATGGAATGAGGATGACTGGAATGATCTAATTTTAGATACAGCTCAAGAAAGAGCACCACACACACTTATCGTCTCTAAAGAAAATGGTCGCGTATATGCACCATACGATGGAGGTGCGGATATATTCCTTGAGAATGAAGCTGAAATTCAAAAGTTTAAGAGCACTTTCACCGAGTGGCTATCACCTCACGAGCATGGCCTGTAAGGATACAACCAGTCGGAGCTATCAACTCCGTTCGCTCGTCCCTCACTCACTACGTCGATAGTCCTCTACGTTCGCTGAAAGAAATGAAACTACCAATCGAAGAGTTCCAAGCTTGGCTGAAGGCAATCGATGATCTCGGTGGTGATGCCCGAGAACTTACCATCAACCCTGGAGCTTCCGAAGAAGACATCCAAAAAGAAGAAAAGAAAATAGGAACTCCCCTGCCCCTTGAACTTAGAGAAGCACTTAAGCTGTCATCTCATTTCGAGTTCTCATGGTTTCTTCCGGACGACTTCGATTTGCCTTCTGAGTTTCGAGAGATTTTCTGCGGACAATTGCACTGGGGTATCGAATTTATCGAGAACTTCTATAGCGGCTACCAAGGATGGATAAAGGAATGCTTTCCAAACGAAGATGACCCCTATGATGCGGTATGGCATCACAAGTTCCCGTTCCATGAAGTTGGAAATGGTGACTACTTGGCTGTTGATCTAAATAAGGAAAATCACGGAAAGATAATCTATCTCAGTCACGACGACGGCGCGGGTCACGGATATGAGATGGCCTCCAGTTTTTCCGAACTTCTAGAGAATTGGGGGTCGCTTGGATGCGCGGGAGCAGAAGATTGGCAGTGGCTACCCTTTACGAACGGAATGAAGTCTAGAATCGATCCACACTCAAAAAATGGAAAGCTCTGGAGATCATTAATCCTCAAAAAAGATAAGAGCGAACCAGACGCTTCTGGTCAACGTCGCTAACGCGCCGCGCCAGAGCTCGACGTTATACGCAGGAACTTCACGTTCCACCATTGTTGTTTGATTTCAATCAAACCCTCGTTTTTCAACCATTTGTTTGTCATCCCAGCTTTGTAGCCCAGATGACGGGCGACTCGCCAAAACCCTTTCGAGGTTCGGGCAAAGCCACCGGCTTCATCGTGCGTTGCACCGAGTTTACGCATGTTTAGATAACGCCGCTTGGCCTTCTTCCACATGCGCCAGTAGCACATGCGAATCCGCCTTCGTAGCCAGCTGTCGATCGGTAGCCAAATGCTATAAATTGCGCCCAGCCCGAAATAGCCCATCCAGCCACGTATGTATTGGCGTATCTTTGACATGCGATAGTCCATGCTTACGCTCCAGTTACGACTGCTCAGTTCCTTCAAGCGATACTTGAAGTCTGAGAGCGAGTCTTCACTCACCACTACTTTCTTTCGGCGGAAGCTAAAGCCGAGATAGCTCAGCTCCTTCGCCGGACGCACCGCGCTTTTCTCGCGATTTACTTCAAGTCCAAGTCGCTTCTCAACGAAGCAACAAAGACTCTCGAATACACGATGCGCAGATCGTTCGCCTTTGACTAAGACAACGAAGTCGTCGGCATACCGAACGAAGCGGTGCCCTCGACTCTCCAGCTCCTTATCCAGTGCATCCAGCACCAGATTTGACATCAGGGGTGAGAGCGGGCCGCCTTGAGGCATGCCTTCAGGTGTGTCATGATAGGCTCTGAGTTCGACATAGCCCGCTTGTAGGTAGCGCTTAATCAAACGCACGACGGGGCCATCCCCGTCGAGGCGCTCGCGTAGTGCTTCCAACGCACGCGCTTGCGGGACTTTATCGAAGAACGACTTCAGGTCGATATCCACCGACCAGCGGTAGCCTTCGTTGATGCAGGAGTTAATGCGGCGAACCGCATCATGACCACGACAGTTGGGCCGAAAGCCATAACTGTATGGACTGAAGCCACTGTCCAGAATAGGACAGAGTACTTGGTGGATCGCTTGTTGCACGATCCGGTCGAAGACGGTCGGGATGCCCAGAGGGCGTTTCTTTCCGTTCTTCTTTTCGATATAAGTCCGGCGAACCGGACTTGGATGGTAGTTCCCCAGATGCAGACGACGCAGCAGGCCTTCACGCAGCAGTCGAAACCACAGTGTAAAATCCATTAAGCTCACACCGTCTACTCCGGCGGCACCATCATTGGCTTTGACGAGGCCATAAGCCGCTTCGAGGTTCGTGCTACTGAAGATTGCCTCCAGTAACTCGGGCTGCAACCGGCTGTATTGCTTCGGTTCCCCATGCCCGCGCGCCGGCCGGCGTTTATGGGTGGATTCCAAAGGCAAGTCCGGTTGCCACACGTATTTTAGGCCTTCACCGCTGCGTGGTTCGTATGTGGCTCTTCGTTGGACGGGTAACCCGTCAGCAACTACTCCACGTCCGTTTCCGCGGCTAATATGCCCTTTGCTGACTCCTCCATCCGTGATCACCTCGCCATCACTGGCGAAGCTGCTTGTCTTGGCATGAGCAGATTGAAGCTCAGACAAGCCACCACAGGAGGCCTCCCCGGATAAGTTGATTCCCTTGGTCCGGCCCAGAAGACTGGCCGGTTTTGTCGGCAGACCTCGGATCCCGACACAACTGCGTCATTTACGCTTCTGGTCTGACCTGATGGGCTTCGCAATCCTGGGCTCACTCGCCCGCCGTTCGCGCCTCCTATGACGTTTTTGTTCATCAGCTCGTCGGTTTGATCCACACTGCTTTCACACAGAACCTCGCGATTCTGCGCTTGTGCTTCTCTAGTGATTGATTTGTTATTCAGGTCTTTCACAATGGACTTTCACCATATTAGGTTATCAACATGCCGGGCATACCCAGGCGATTGTGGACAATTCCGTTCGTGCCTCACTACATGAGTACTCTACGTTAGAAGCATATGGATACGACAACAATTGCCCTACTGTCTCTTTTGGTAGCCTTTATCGGTCTTCTAATTACAATTATTGAAAAATGGAGCGTAATAGCACCACAATTATCTTCGGCAATAAAGAAGATCTCCACTAAATTCAAAAAGCCCCCCCGGAGTCGGTCGCGACGCAAATTCATAGGATGGTCGGCAGGAGCTATCTCTTTGGGAGTCATAGCAACAATATCCTATAAGTGGCTCTCTTCAACGACAAAACCCATCAAAGGTATTTGGACGAAATTCGGTGCTATCAATGAATTTGTAGTAAACGAAAAGAACGGTGTAATTCATCTAAAGGGAATATGTGACGACCACCTTCCAAATCGAAAGGTAACAATCAACCACACACATGCCTCACGAATTCATAGAGGGAGCAAGGTAAACATAACAGGAGCAATTGTAAACCGGCTTCCAGACGAATTGAGAGAAGAACTCCTGCTTGATGCCATCAAAAGCAGTCCAACGTCAACCCACCTATACAATTACATCATTAAACAGTGGGGGCGCACAAAAGAATATAGCAAGATTCATAACTTGTTGTCTGCTAATCTCAAATATTTGAACACATTACTTAAAACAGAGCAAAATATTAGAAGGAAAAAGCTCTATTCCAAAGCAATTGAAGATTTACGAAACAGAAAAGTCCGTGCAGACTATCTTGCTGAGATTTCTAGAATTTGAAGATTACGGCTGCTGTGCTTCGGGGAAGCTGCAAATTACCTGAGTAATTTGGCGAGGGTGGTTCAACTCCACCGCAGCTAACCATTCTATGAATAAAATCCGCTACAGTGGCTCCACTCCTTTTACCCTAGTAAAAGGATGACATTCGGTAAAAAAACAATCGTAAAACAAACAGAAGGAATAAGACAATATGTCAGTAATTTTGATCAATCCATTTGAAGTTCCCCAGGATAAAGAAGATGAAGCACTCGCTTACTGGGAAAAGAGCGCAGAGATACTAAAAACGAAGCCAGGCCTTATCTCAACTAAGCTCCATAAAGCAATCACACCAAACCCAAAATTCCGATTAGTTAACATCGCCGAATGGGAGTCGCAGCAGCATTTCCAAGATGCTGTTTCTAGCCCTGATTTTATGGAGGCTGCCGGCCCAGGAATCAAAAAGTATCCCCATTACCCGGGGCTATATGAAGTGGCCCGAACTTAAATAATAAAGGAAACCGATCGGGACAGGATCCCTCATCACTAAGAAGCCCCCCCCCCCTAATACAGATCTGTAAGCGCAGCTGTCGAGCTGCTAGCGCCCTCGGAACGGCTGATTCAAGGTAGGTTCAAATGATGTGTCCTGAGAAAACTGGACATGAGATTCTCTTAAAAAGAGGATCGAAGCAAACGGGACTAGACAATCCCACCAACGAAAATCCTACCCTAAATAACGTTAGCCAAGTAAGTCTATTAATTGAGATTCCAGCCCTCGATGTTGGCAGAAAAGAGAATTTGGCGAGCGATCTCAGAAACCATTCACTTGAGCACAATCCCTGGAATGGTCGAATCAATCAACCTAAATTCAGAAGTCAGAATACCAAATTCAGGAGTTTTGAATTTAGGATAATAAATCCTTCACTGCGTCTTGATCGACTTTCCCCCGACGATCCAAGGGCAAGGCCTCCACCACAATCAATTGCTTCGGAATTTTGTAATGAGCTAAAGACTGCTTGAGCTGCACACGCCAGTCACCTGATAGCTGTTGACCTTCGCTCAAAACACAAAAAGCGACTACTTGCTCCCCCCACTCCTCGCTCGCCACGCCCAACACTAGCGCCTGTTGCACACGTAGAACTTTCAATAACCCCTGCTCCACATCGCGCGGATCAATTTTCTCACCTCCACTGATAATAAGCCGATCCATTCGACCGACAACATGCAGATGACCTTCGCTATCTAAATGGCCTTCATCGTCAGTTAGATAGCCATTCACTAAATCGGATGATGCGTGTCCTTGATACCCTAAAAAGAGTGCCGGGCTGTGAATACGAATACGGTTGTCGGATTCGATCTCAATGCGTGCGCGACCAATGGGCTTTGCCCCGCAGTTCGAATTTGCGAGAAAGTCTGCCGCAGGAATCGCAGCAACCATCGCAGCGGTTTCTGTCATCCCATAAACAGGAACCACCGGTAGCTTCAGCTCACGCGCTTGCTCGGCGACCAAATCGGCAAGCGGGCCACCACCAACGAAAATCGCTTTCGCTGTTGCTAGCCTTTCAACACGATGTGGATCGTTGAGCGCGCGCTGCAGTTGAGTTGGCACATATGACAGGCAATACCCCTTCATTGTAGCTTCATCAAAGCGAATGCGCCCGCTGGAAAAGAAAGAGCGTAACAACTGCATCAAACCACTGACATGATAGAGGGGCAACACACAGCAACTATCGATCGATCCGCCGCCGAGGAAATCCTGTACGCCCACGCATGCCACTTTAAGTGAATGAACACTATGAATCGCGAGCTTCACCCCACCGGTGCTGCCTCCCGTAGGCACAAGAACCGCGCCTACGGGTAGATCTGGAATGTCAGCGTTTTGCTCAACCAACTCCATGCCGAAACACATGGCAGGTGCAACCAGTTGGCTCAGTTCCGCACGCTCATGCTGCCTCCAATTCGGATTGGCCAAAACAATCGGCACCCCAAGCCAAAGAGCCGCAAAGAAAATCGCGGCAAATTCAACGGGCTCAACCTCTGCAATCAATACTCCGCAGCAGCGCTCAGTAGCGAGCAACTGCCCGATCTCATCACGACGTGCACAGACCTGTCCGTAGAAAGACTCGCCGGAAATTCCAACGATCCAATCGCGTTTCAGAGCTTCTAGCTCGAATGAAGGAGTGTTTGCCATAGAGATTCTAAATCAACAGAAGGAGATCCTGAGAACTGAAGCATAGCAGTAGAGTCCATCGGCTGCAACGCGTCGTCGAAAGCAGCAAAAGTATCCACCCCTAATGGGCGATTTAAAGCCGGTAAAGCGTTGGCCAGTGCCAGTGTATTGGTCATACCGAAAGCAGTTTCAAATACGGATGAAAGCACCACGCGGTCCGCGACTGGCTGTAGACCTGCGCATAACACATCAACATCTCCCATCAACGCAGGTTTAACGACCAATGGCCCTTGCCATTCCTTAAGCCAACGACGCCCGTCACTCTCATTTAAGGACTCATCTAAAGCAATCGCGACACCTCCCGTTTCCATGACACCGGCCATACACGTCTCCTGCCCCACAGGCAACGGTTGCTCAATGTACTCCACATTCTCTAGCTGTGGCACAATAGCGTCGATCCATGCCATCAACTGAACCTCCTTCAGCCCGCCATTTGCATCTAAACGCAGCGTGCCTCCTTTCGGAAGGAGATCGACCAATTCAGCAAAAAGAGCGAGCTCAGTTGCCAAAGGCTCAACTCCGATCTTCCATTTGAATGATTGGTAGCCCTGTGCTGACTTAGAACTTAAGACCTCCTTCGCGGCTACGCCCGCTGGCAGCAAGGCAGATACTGGATAGTCCCGATTGATTTCGGGCATTTGAGTACACGCACCCCTGCACATTGCAAGTGCAGCACTCAAACCAAAGGCGCAACAAGGCAATCCATCAGGAACTGGCATCTCGGGTGTTTGAATACATTTCAACAAAAATGCTTCAGCTCCTTCGACGGTTTCCGTTCCAAAATCCGGGATTGGCGCGATTTCACCGTATCCAATCTGCCCAAAATCCTCAATTCGCACAATAAAGCCCTGCCGCTCAGTCCATAGCCCATGAGCGGTACGTAAAGGACTCCGGAAGGCTCTTCGATAGGGCAAAAAGGCAATTTGTCGTCTCATTTCACAAACAACTGTCATTTCTACTTGAGAAAAGACAATCTTTTGCTGGTGTTAGCACATGAAAGCACCCGCTGAACATCGAATCGAAAACTACTACCAAACTGCTGATACATTTTTTGCTAGTAATCTGCCCGTCGGACTCACCTACGACGACATATCACTCGCAACGCTCTACTCCGATGTTTTACCACGTCAGACGAATCTCGCGATGCGGCTTTCGCCGTCACTGGAGCTTCAAATCCCGATCATCTCCTCGGACATGGACACCGTTACCGAGTCCAAAATGGCAATTCAAATGGCGCTCAACGGTGGTCTAGGACTGATCCACTACAACATGAGCGACGAAAAGCAGGTCAAAGAAGTCGCGAGGGTTAAGAATCACATTCACGGTTACATTCAAGACCCGATCAAAGTCGGGCCAGATCAACGAATCAGAGAAGTGCTCACCTACATACAAGAGCGCGGTTTCGGGTTTAGTACTTTCCCAGTCGTCGACGAACATGATCGCCTACTCGGCTTGCTCCCCGGCCGTGTGGTCAAAGAGCGCTATGCAGACCGTTTGGTGTTCGAAGCGATGACGGCACGCGAAAATGTCTACACACTTCAAGAAAGTAAAATCAGCAAGAATCCAATCAAGACAGCTGACGAATTCTTCACAAAGTATATGGGTATACATAAGTTGCTGGTCGTCGATGATTACGACCGCCTCTGTGGTTTATTCACGCTCAGCGATATTGAACGTATCAGCGAAGAGGCTCAGCAATTAGTCAAACCAGCTCGCGATAGCCATTTTCGTCTCATGTGTGGTGCTGCAATTTCTGCGCATCGCAAATCTGATGGTCAGCTTGATCGTGATCGCATCGTCGGCCACGTCGGCAATCTCGTCGATGAAGGCGTCGACGCCATCGCTGTATCCACAGCCCACGGTTTCTCCAAGGGCGTCGGCGATACCATCAAAATGCTTCGCAGTGAATTCCCAGATTTAACCCTCATCGCAGGTAACGTCACGAGTGCGGAAGGCGTCGAATTTCTAGCCGATGCAGGTGCCAATACCATCAAGATCGGTCAAGGCCCTGGCTCGATTTGCACCACTCGAATCGTCGCAGGCGTCGGCATCCCACAGATGACTGCGCTTTACTGCGCATCCGTCGCTGCCCAACAAAAGGGCGTGAGTATTTTAGCCGATGGCGGTATTACCAAATCTGGCGATATGGTCAAAGCGCTCACACTCGCCAATGGCGTGATGTGCGGCAGCCTACTAGCAGGATGTAACGAAGCTCCGGGGCAACTCTTGGAGATTAACGGAAAACTCTATAAGCAATATCGCGGGATGGGTAGCAGTGCAGCAATGAAAGATGGCTCTGCCGCACGATACGGACACGACCGTAAAGATGTCGCCACTAAGGCGGCAGCAGAAGGAATTGAAGCACTCAAAGAGTCCGTCGGCCCTCTCTCCGGCGTCCTCCGTGAACTGGTCGGTGGCATCCAGTCTGGCATGGGCTACTTAGGTGCTCCAGATCTAGCGACGCTTCGCCAAAAGGCACGCTACATACGCGTCAGCCCAGCAGGCCAAAAGGAATCTGCACCGCACGACGTCATTACCGTCAAGACATCCGACGCATCCAGCGATACAGCCAAATAGTCTCTGGATCAGAGGGTATCACAAGACATGGATCCATTAACCAAATCTGAACAGATTGCTGCCACGATCTATTGGATACGAAGCCAAAAAGTGATTTTAGATCGCGATCTAGCCGAACTCTATGGTGTTGAAACGCGAAGTCTCAAACAAGCTGTGCGACGAAATATTAATCGTTTTCCAGCCGACTTCATGTTCCTGTTTACCGACGACGAACTCGATGAGATGGTGTCACAAAATGTGATACCATCCAAAAGTATCTTCGGAGGTGCCGCCCCCATGGCCTTTACCGAGCAAGGAGTTGCCATGCTCTCCAGCGTTTTACGTAGCGCGCAGGCGGTGCAAGTGAATATTGCCATCATGCGCACATTCGTGGAATTACGCAACCTAATGGATTCCAATCGCGAAATCGCAAAGAAAATCGACAATTTAGAAGCTAAATACGACGAACAATTTACGATAGTCTTCGAAGCCATTAAGCGCTTACTTGACGACAACGAAGCACTTATCAAAACCAAAAAGAAACGGATGGGCTTTCATCCGTAATATCAAACCACACAAATGCTCACACCATTTTCCTCACAACTGATCGCCGATACCGGAATCTCCACTGGAGATGAAGGTAAAGGTCGCGTCATCCTCGAAATCGTCAACGAACTCCGCGACATCACAGGTCGTGAAGACGCAGTGGCAGCCGTGATGAAAGTCAACGGCGGGTCCAACTCAGGACACACCGTCGCTGGCATTAAACTCAACCTCTTGCCAGGAGGCGTCGCTGATCCAAAGGTGCCCTACTTGCCAATTGGTTGCGGCGTGGTAGCCGACCCTCGCAAGTTCCTCTGGGAAAGCGCCTACGCGGAACTACACGGCCACGTAGCATTGAAGCGCCTCGCGATTGACGAGCGTTGCTTGGTCTCTGATCTCTGCCACCGATTGCTCGACCTCGCATGGGAAGATTATCGAGTGCACATTCAGAAAAGTGCCCCTCGTGGATCCACTGGTCGCGGCATCACTCCAGCTTATCTCGATGAAGTTGGGCAATTCCAGATCTACTATGCCGACTTCCGCGATAGCAAGGAAGCCTTCGCTCAAAAGATGCATGGCCGTATCGATCGCGCACTCCGTATCATTGAACACGTCTGCCAAGTGGACCCAAGTCGCTGGTGCACTTTCTTCGACACGCTCTCTGGCGCTGAAACACGTGCCAACGCAGAAGTCATCGAAGCAGGCAAATTTTCTGTCCAGGAATTCGACTTCAGTCAGTTTGCAGGAGATGCACCGTTCACGCTCGATGCAGAAAAGCTCATCGAAGCATATTGGGCCGCTGGTCAAATCCTCGCACCACAGGTGGTCGATGTCCGCGAACTCATTCTTCGTGAACAAGATAAAGGCAACTATATCATCGGCGAGTTTGGGCAAGCCTACTGGCTCGATAAACGCCATGGATTTCCACCCAACGTAACCGCCTCCCACACCTTCACTCCGGAGTTTTTCCAGTCTGCTGGCATTCCCGTTCAACCGATCCACAACGTCGGTTGCTGCAAGGCATACGATACTAAAGTCGGCACACACGTCTTTATCTCGGAAATCGATTTGGAGCACCCACTCAGTATACAGCTACGCAAGATCGAATTTGGTGCCACAACTGGTCGCCAACGCATGGTCGGTTGGTATGACGCAGTCGAGAAAGGTGATGCGCTACGCTACGGCGGCTATCAAGACCTCGTACTGAACAAGCTCGACGCGCTCTCCCACTCCGGTGACTGGCAAGGTGATCTACAGATCTGTATCGCCTACGAAGATGCAGAAGGAAAAGTCGTTTACCACGTCCCTCGCGACGACAACTACCGCCGCACACTCAAACCAGTTTACAAATCAGTGCCAGGCTGGAGTGAAGACATCTCGGACGTGCGTAGCTTTACCGACCTACCGCAAGCGGCTAAAATCTATGTTGCTTGGTTGATGAAAGCCCTCATCGATGTCGCCAACCACGGCGATACAAACAAAAACAACATTCCGAATCTTCGCTACATCGGCGTAGGCCCTCAACCAAACCAAATCATTAAGGACGTGCCGTCTGTTGATGACCTCTTATCACTAATTAACTAAACGATGAACGCAAAAATTGTTGCAGCATGTGAAGCCTACTCACGTGGCGAAGGAGAAAAAGCCTTTCCACTCATCGCTCACGACGTGCAGTGGCACATCGTTGGAGACCATACACTCGTCGGGCTCGAAGGCTTAAAAGAAGTCTGTGCTGAGGCGGCGGCTGAAGGTAAGCCGAACTTTCAGAACACACGAACCATTCAAAGCAAACACCACGTAATTGTCGAAGGCTCCGACCTCGACCGCGATGTCCATTATTGTGACGTCTATACAGCTGAAGGCGGTCTCATTACAGAAATCACTTCCTACTGCCTAACTTCACTCGAAGGCGAGTAAGGCCCTCACTCGCCTTGATAGCTCAATACGATGCGACGGCAGTGTGACCTTGAGCGATGCTCCCAGAGAAAAACCCCTTGCCATGTGCCCAAGCATAAACGCCCGTCAACAAATGGAATCACTTCAACTGTTAAAAACCACGAAGCGGTCGTCTGATTGATGTATCTTGCTCTCCAATAGAGATCATAGATCTGAGTTTGTTGTT